>JBCFYV010011172.1:79692294-79846335 GCA_039000515.1 Timema cristinae
TTTTTACTAAAAATTAAATAAAAAAAATATTAAAAACTTCGATTCGGTTTTGAAAATTTTTCCCAAAAATTGACTCGATTTTCGCTTCAAACCAAAAAAGTGGACTTCGCACCCCCTTTAAATTATAAATGCAACACATTAGAAAAATAATATTTAACACTACTTTTCCAAAGGGGTGGTTTGTTAATTCTGACTCCTGGTTTTTAATATTTATCTTTTTTATAAGGGGGGAATTTAAAAGGGAAATAAACATATACTAGACCCCCAAAAAACCAAAAATCCGACACAATGTCATTTGGTATGTGTCTGTCTACTGGGGCAAAGGGGTCCTAGGTTTTGATTCCTGGCATGGCCAAAAAAATGTATCATTGTTTAAAATTTGAAAGGTTCAGCTTTTAAACCAGTGATGAATCACACCCGGGGGACTGGATGTTGTGCCTTCCAGTTTTAAAGTTAGATTATAAGGTAAATAAAGATAGGAAAGGGCCAAAAATTACCGGTAGTGAAAAACATATGATTTTAAATATAAATTGACCAGCCCAAAAGCTGCAAACAGAAATTTGGATGTAAAGTAAACCCTAAAACAACAAACCTGATATTCAAAACTTCAAACAACAGCAGGGGTGCCCCAGAAAAGATGGTCTTTCCCGTAAATGTTTCGATTATCTCTAGGGTGTGGCTTTTGATGTCCCACAAGCAAATTGTGGGGGATCATCGGAAGCACTCAAAAGATATCCGTTCAGGGGGGGAAACCCCCAAGACAACCCGAAACCCTTTCCCTTTTGGGGACCTCAAAGTCTAAAAGAAAATGAATGAGTGCATACTAAGGAAATACAACAAACATGCCAACATGAAAGGGCTAATTAGTAGAAAGCCAACTGATAAGACCCCAGAAACAATGTGGATCATGTGGCTGACACGAGCGGGATCATGTGCTAGACAGCAAATCAGTAGAAAAAATAAAAACCCAATTATTTACAAAGCTGGGTGGGTCAAGTGGCCGACATGGCTTGGACCAACTGTAGACACCCATAAACAATGTGGGTCAAGTGGCCAACAAAAAAATTGTACCGACTACTAGCCAACCTCAAATTGGGAGGGGAAAAAGGGATAGCCAAGTGGCCAACACGAGAAACCAAATGGTAGACAAACTTTAAGATAGTTTTCCAGTTAAGAGGGGGTTAAAAACACAGACCATTTAATACAATATATTATTTTTTCCTGAAACACACATAAGCCTATGATTGTTTTAAGTTTTTATATGAAAGGGGGTTTAAACCAAACCTTTGCAGGGTTAATCAAACCCGGGGGGGGGGGCTCCCAATTTCTGGGGAAATTTTGGGGGTTTTGTTTTAAAATTTGTCTGTCACTTGACCACTCATTAAATGGATTTCATTTTGATGCTTTTTTACCATTTTGTCCCCTAATGTGAGATTTTTCTAGCGGTTGCTCCTTAAAGGTCGGGCCTCTTGGTTCACTTAATTTGGAGTGTTTTCTGGGTTGTTTCTCCTATATTGAGCTTCTAGCATTTGCCCCCTTCTCGTGTATGCCCTTGGTTCACATTGTTTTTTTGGGTGTCTCCCAGTATTTCTCTCAAAATCAGCCACATGGCAAACCCTTTTTATTTTTTTATGTCCAGTGTCAAAGGCAGTTGGTCCAACTCATCTCAGCTACTTGACGCACCCAGACTTGCAAATTTTTTTTTGATAGCTTGTCAGACAGTTTGTTTAGCATTTGGGTATGGTGCCAAAAAATATATTTTAATCTCAAATAATTTTTTTGTCATAAAATTTTTCAAGCATTTTTAAGCCCCCACATTTTACTATATGTTCAAACTAAAAGCAAATGTACTAATTACCTAAAGAGTTAAGGATAAAATAATGTTGAATTTAGAGGAAGGTACCTGCATTTGTGTGGAGAGAGTGGAAAACCATGTTGGAAAAGCCACCCTAGGGGAAAACCAGATTCATTTTAAAAAGAATGTCAGAACACTCATTTCATTAAGTGAATAAAATTTTTTAAAGCCTAATTAAAAGTGAAAAGGATTCTACTTTTGTTCTTTTTAATGTTTTTTGAAAAATGAAAACAAAAAGAACAGTGAAAACCCCTGAAAAAAGAAAAATGAATTTTTTTTTAAAAAGCAAAGATTTTTTTTTAATTAAACCCTACCTTGCCCCAAACCCCCGACCACTTGCAAACCTTTTTTTGGTTTTTTAAACCTCAATTGTTTTAAAAAATTTTTGCCCCCACTACATACCAGGCACCCTTTAAAAAAAATTTTGTAGCGTTTAAAATTAAAAAGACATTGTGTTGTATGTAGAAAAGGGCCATTCAAATCTTTGAATCCTAAAAAGCCCCAAAACTTGACAAGTATTCGAAAATTTTGGGGGTTGGGGTTTTTTAAAAGGTTTTAAATTTGGGCTAATCTTTCAAAAACAAAAAAGAGCATAAAAATTTTGTTTTTTTATCAAAAAATTTAAAATAATTAGGCCTACTCAAAAAAACACAATTTAAAACCGTAATAATTTTTTGGGTTTTGGAACAAATGAATAAACAAGAAAAAATCCTCTATTTTTAAATAATAATTGCTAAGGGGTTAAAAAAATTTTAAAAACCTAATACCCAAAACCCCACCCCTATGAAAACTTGGCCCCCAAAAACCCTTTTCACGCATCTTTTTTCCCCAAATTTTTACCTCAGAACAATCCTGTAAATTTTTTAAAAAGAACACATTAAACTCTTAAAAAAATGAAAATCAAAACAAAAAATTTCAAAAAAAACCCCCAAAAAAAAATCAAAAAAAAATTTCCCCGGGTTTTTTTAAAAAAAATAAGAACACATTAAAAACACGATACAAAGTCGGGCCGCCAAAAAACATATATGTTTACTCGCCAGCGGCTAAGTAAAATTTAAAAAAAACAAATTGTTAAATTCTTACCCCCAAAGGGGGTTTTTAAATTTTACTACAAATATGAAAAAAACCCCCCAATTTTTTATTTCATAATTTCCCCCTTTAAGTTAGATTTTTTTTTTGGGTTTCATAAAAAAAAAATACAAAAAACAATTAGACAGAAAAAAAGGGGGTTTTTTAAAACCCTTTTTCCGGCCTACGTTTTAAAAATTTTTTTTTATTTGTTTAGAATTGATTCAGGTAATCTGATCATTTAAAAGGGGCTATCTTTTTTTTAAAAAAAAAAAAAATGATTTTAAAATTTATAGTTTTTTTTTAAATTTTTTAACTAGGTTTTTTTTTTTTTTCAAATATTTTTGGGGGAAAATTAATTGAAAAAATTTTTCCCCAATCGAAAGTCTTGCCTAATAAATGGAATGAGCTTTTTAAAAAGGGGTCAAAAAAATTTTTGGGGTGTTTAAATAGAATGTTTTCCCAAAAAAATTTGGGATATATCAAAAAAAATCAAAAAATTTTCTTTTTTCTATGCAAAATAGATAAAAAAAAAAAAAGAAAATAATAAAAAAAAACCCCCTGCCTTAAATGGAATCACAAGGGCCCAAGATTTTTTTCCGCAAACCCCCCAAAGGGTTTTCCTTTTAAGGGGGGGTTTTCAAAAAAAAAAAAACCCCGGGGACATGCAAAAAATTTTTGGGAAAAAAAAAATCATAAAAAAAAATTCTAAATAATACTCATTACTACACACAATACATTCAAAAAAAAAGGGGGAACAAAATGGAAACATTAACAAACAGAAAAACATTACTCACTTTTTTTTTTAATTTTTCCAGTATTAAGAAAGGGTTTTTTCTGCAAAATTTTTTAAAAATCCCCACGTCCCCCAAATTTTTTTCCCCAAAAAAAATTTTTTAAAGCCTAAAAAATTTTCACACTAAGCATACAAACATTTTTTTTGTAGGACAAATTTCTGCATTTTTTTTTAAACTTTTTACAGCATTTTGATAATTTTTCAGCTACACTTTTTTTTTTCCCCCAACCCAAAAAAATTTTTTTTTCCTCCTCCCTTCTTCTTCTTCTTCTTCCTACTCCTCCTCTACTTCTTTCAAACTTTTTTAAAAAAAAAAAACCCCAAGGCGGGGGTTTTCCCAAAAATGTGTCTCCCCCCATTTTTGCAAGTTATTGTAAATTTTTTGTTTGATATTTAGCATGGTTTTAATTAAAAACAACTTCTTTGGGGGTTTTTTTTAAAAAGGGGCCCATGGCCATTCCTTTTTCAAACCAAGCATAATTTTTTTAAAAAAAAAAATCCTGTTTTAAAAAAAAATTTTGTCACAGTTTCTGGAAAAAACTTCTTCACAGCTTACTTATCCAAATAATCGCATCTAAAAAAAAAAGGCCCTTGCAACCCCCGAGGCAGATGTTTTTAAAATTTTCATATTGGGGAAAAAAAATTGCTTTAAAAAATTTTAAAACGATAGAAAAATTTAAAAATTTTTTTAAAAATTTTGGTGCCCTGATTTTTTGGGGGTTTTGAGAAAAAAATTTGGGGTTTTTTTGGGAGGGAACCAAGTAATTTTACATGATTTAAAGTTAAATTTAGGGGGGGCTTTTTTGCTTTTCCCCCCAAAAAACAAAAAAAAAAATGCGGGGTTTTTTTTTTTTCCCCTCCAAAAAAGCAGTTAACCTTTTCCCCCAAAATTATCTGCACCATCCCTCCTTTTTGTTGGACCCCAAATTCAACGGGAAATTTTTCCCCTTTTTTTCATGTTTCTGATTTTTTGTGGCTTTAGTGCCTTACCGTTAAAACAAAGGGGTTTCCCCCCCCATTTCACCTGACATAAGCCCCCTTTTAAAAAAAAGTCAACCCCTTTTTTGCGAAATTTTTTCCCCCAAAACCCCCTTTTTAAACCCTTTTTAAAAGCGATTTTTTTTGGGACGGGAAAAAACTTTCCCTCCGCCCTTTTACAGGTTTTCGGGGTTTATATCCCTCAATTATGGGGGGAAAATTTTGCACCCACTCTTCAAAATTTTTTCACTTTTTAAAACCCACTCGTTCACCAAAAACTCTTTTAAAAAAAATTTTGAAAATAATTTGCGAAAACTCTCCAACCATTTTTTAAAAAGTTTTTAATTTATTTTTTTCCCCCATTTTTTTCAGCACCTTTTAGCGTATTCCTGCCCCTTTTTGGGCCCCAATACATTTTTTTTTTAAAAACCCAACACTGACAAACCCCCCTCCCATACTATTTCATGCCCCTTTGTTTGCAATTTTTTTTTTTTTTTAAAAATTTTTTTTTTTTCCCTTCCACATTTTTTAGCACAGTTTTAAATTTCGTTTTCTTTTTTTTTAGAATCTTGTACACTTTTTGTTTTCCCCCACGAAATCATCTTCATGATCTGTTTTAAAAAGACAATTTATATCACCCCTTTACATAAAAATTTTTTTCTCTGGGGGTTTTTTGGGTCAAGCACAACTCTTATTTTTAAAAACCAGACAAACGCCAGACTAAATACAAAGCAGGGGGTTTTAAAAAAAATAGTGGTGTCCCCCTTTAAAAACTGAATTTAAAAAAGGTCTTGAAAAAAGTAAAATTTTGTGAAACTGGGATGAATAAGATAACAACCCCAAAAGGGGGAAATTTCATTTTTTTCAATTCTGTAAAAAGGGAAACCAAAAAAAAATAATAAGGGGGAAAAAGGAAAAAAAAACGTGTTTTTAACATTTTAACTACTAATAATATAAAAAGGAAGTTTTTTAAAAAAAAAAAAAAATTTTTATAAAAATATATAAGGGGCCAAAAAATTTTCAAACGATGTCCCCCTGGCACTTTGGGAAAAATTTTTTATTAAAAAGGCTTATTTTGAATTCCTTTTTTAGATTTTTAAAAAAGTTTTGGGGTTTTCATTTTTTTCAACCCCAAAAAATAAAAAGGGGCAGTAAAAAAAAATTTTCCTTTTTAAAACCCCAATTTTTCCGGGGTTAAAAAAGGGGGCCTTTTTAAAGGGGGTTTCACGGGGGAAAAAATACATACTTGGGCCTTTTTGTTTTAACTATTTCCACTGTATTTTTTAAATTTTTAAAAAAATGTTTTTTTAACCCCTTTTTTTTTTTTAAAAAAAAACTGTTTTTTTTTGTTTAGTTTTTTTCCCCAAAATAAATTTTTAAAAAGCCCAAGATGTTTTAAAAATTAATAAAAAGGGGAGCAAAAACCCAAAACTTTTTTTTTTATTTAAAAATTTTTTTTTTAAAAATTAACCTCATTCTAAACAACTTTTAAAAAAACTTAAAGACTTTTAACTTCTAAATAAATTTGGGTTTTTTTAAAAAAAAATATTTTTGAGCGGGGTTTTTTAAATTTTGGGGCCCGGATTTTAACCAGTATTTTGCAAGGGGGGGTTTTGGGGGTTAAAATTAAAAATTTAAAAACATGATTGAAATAAGTTTTAAAATTTCAGCTTGGGGCCAAAAAATTTTTTTTAAATTGGGGCAAATTTTTAAAAACCTTTTAAAATTTTTTTAACAATCCTTTAAAAAATTGGGGAAATTTTTTATTTTGTGGGGACACTAAAAAAAAACCTTTTAAAGATTTTGGCAAATTCAACCCCCGGGGTTTTTTTTTCTGCCAGATTTTAAAAGGGGTTTTTTTCCCATAGGTTTAAAAAAAAACCCAAAACTTTTTTTTAAAATTTTTTTTTTTTGAGGGGGGGGTATTCAAAATATCTTTAAAAAGTTTGTCATTGGGAAAAGTTTTTTTTACACAACTTAATTAAAATTTCCTGGGGTTTTGGGGGTTTTTCCCCCACGGGGGCCCCCGGTTTTTAGGTGTTTTGTGTAGTCAAAAACAACACATCACTAATGGGGTCTTGGTCCATCACACAGGTTTTTTCGGGGGCAATACCTGGCACGTTTACCTCCCTTTTAAAGTTTTATTTTTTTCTCAATCTGATTTTGCCACTCACTGACCAAACCCCCAAATTCTAAAAAGCTGCCAAAAATAAATTAATGTACCCCAATTTTAAAGAAAAAAAAAATTTTAAGGAAAATAAAATTTCCAAAGGGAAAAAAATATTGAAAATATTTTCCCCATTTTAGCTTCCCCCTTTTTCTATTGTCATAAAAAACATAATTGAACCCATTCGGAAGTTGGACACTTGCAATACAAAGGGTTCGTTCTCGGGTGTGTTCCCAAAAAACCCACCCCAGAAAAGAGAGTCTTTCCCCCAGGTTTTTAAATAAATAACAAAAAATATAGTAAATTAACACTTTAACTACCAACCAAAAAATTTTTTATTGCAAACAATATATTTAAATAATTAAGGGGCATTAAACAACAAAGACTAAGTAAATTTTTTACTTTCTACCAATATTTAATATAAAATTTTTAAATTTGGGTCCTTATTATTAAACAAAAAATATTGAAAATGGTTTTTTTTATTTGAATAAAAATTTATTTTATGCCTTAAACTCTTTGTATTACTTTTTTTTTTGGTAATTGGCTGGCCATATAGCTAATTGATTCCCCTATTCCTTTTGGAACATCCGGCAGCCTTGGCAGTGAGGGGGGCATTCAGACATGGGTTTTCCCCAAAACCCATAGAAAAGGAGTATTTTTTTTCCAAAAACTTTATTCTTCTTAGACTCTTTTTCCCCCAAAAACATCATAAAGTATCGAAACAAATTAAATTTTTTTTATTGAAAATGCCTTTCCCCGAATTTTTGGGGGATTATTTTGGGGGAGGGGTAAAAGGCCCCCGAGTTAAACCCCCAAAAACAAAAAAAAACAAAAAGGCCCCCATAGAACAAGGGGAAATAAAAGGGGGCCCCTTATTTTCCAAAATTTTTTTCAAATACGGGGGTTTTTTTTTTATCAGCTTACTATCTTTTTGGGGGTTTTATGCATAGATAAAAAATAAAAACTATAAAGGGAAAGAGATTAGGGGGAAGCATTTTTGGGTAAAAAACCCAATTCTGGGGAGGAGGGAAACAATCTTTTAAAAAAAAATTTTTTCAAATAAACCCCCAAACCCGTTAAAATTTTCCCAATTTTTCCCATCTTAGAAAAACCCCAAAAAGAGAGTGACCCCTTTACCATTCACCCTTGAAGGGGGAAAAATACAGTATTGGGACTTAAGGGAAAAAAAAAAATTAAAAAAAGGGGGGTATTTTATAGATCATGGGGGCTACCCATTAAGAAAAATATTAACCGGGGGGACATCCCCTTTGGGGCGCAAATAATATTAGAAGTATGTACTTTTTAAAAAAAAATATATTAAAAGCAAAAATTTTTTGGGGTTTTTTTTTTTTTTACATACCTTCACAATTTTCCCAAAATAGTTTCCCTGTTTTTTTAAACATTTGTCATGTCTAAGGTAATTTTTGAAAAAACCCCATAAAAAAAAGTCTGCCGCCAGCAAGGAAACCATTCCTAAACTGTCATTTTCATTTGTCGTCAGTGTGGAAATACTTGCTCATAACTTTTGAAATTTCTGCATGTTTGTTCTTCACCCATGTGTGCCGACAACAACAAAATGCATCTGCATGTCGTCTGACCTTGACAAAACTTTGCCTTGCAATCCAGAATAAACTCTGTGGCCTGTTGTCTGCCAGAGTGTGCTTGCTTCATGACAATTCGAGGAACCACTCTGTTTGCTCAAAAGCAACCTCTCAATGAATATTTTAAGCTGGCAGTAATTTGGATCACCTCCCCTCCTACAGCCCTGACTTTGCGCCCAGCGACTACCAATCTTTTTCCCTGCATCTGAAAAAGTTCCTCCCAGCAAGCAGTTCAACACTGAAACCAGGTGAGCATGACGGTTCAGGATGGCTTACCTCGCTGCAACAGACTTCTATGACAAAGTTGTACAAAAACTTATCTCACAATACAATAAATGTTTAAATAACAACTGAAACTTGTTGAAAAGAAGCTGAAGCTACGAAAATCGGATTAAAAAAAAATACCCAAACAATTTAGAAGTTCCTATTTTATTGAAAAACTGTCCTTACTTCAAAAACACCCCTTGTATGTTTTGACTTAATTCAATAAACCTGGCTAGGTACAGTGTCCCCCTCTTCAGTTAATATTATTTTCTATGTACAAATGCTTAAGTATTTAATTAAAACTCACCATCATCAAGTGTCCTCAATTATATCAAGTTTAAAAGCACCCAAACTGACAATATACTAGTAACAGTGGTGGCAAAGTCTGAGATCAAACATGCATTGCACTTGGTCAATGTTTAAGAACAATTGGGACAGTTCCTCCTCTCTAAATTCCTCAACTTAAATTATTGCTAGCCCAGCTGCATAAAATGTACTATACCCTGTTCATACTAGGAAGGATTATCTGAAAGGTTTTTTCATACCAAAATTCTACTACCTATAGGCCTATATAGTAGAATTCTGAAGCCCCCCATCTTCAGATTCTGTAGCCATATGGTGCATAGCACTTTGTAAGTGATTAACTCCACAATAACAAATTGCATTGTCTACAAAGTCCTTAAATACTTAATTCCTTAGTATTTTTCACTCCGTAAAAGTTAAACTCATCTTTAACTTTCTAAAAACTAATCGTTACAGTGTGCTATGGACTAGACCTAACAATAACAGAAAAAGTAAGCATGTTGCAGGGACAAAATGAAAGCACCAATGGTATTATCATAGCAATTACATTAACTAGTTCATTTTTTAAATATATTATTTGTGATTGCACTTAACCTACCTTTCAAATATAGCCTATCCTGGATGTATTATCAAAATATGTTGTGTAGTTACTTGTGTTTAATAATTGTTCAGCTGTAATATCATATGCTTCAAAGATGTCTTCTTGCGCCTAGCTCTAGAAAATTTTATTTTGAATTATAATTGAATGTCGTTCTCAACTTTCTATTTCGTTATCACGGTCGGACATGTGATTACAGATAGTAAATGTTAAGATGTGATTTCCATTTCTAATTACTAAAGGATGCGGAGCTTACGGACTTTGTAGATGGGGCTTGGCAAGAAAATAAAAGGCCTTTCAGAACCCCTTCCTACCATCAACAGGTTTACTTAAAAATTGCAATGATAAATTCAGCTTCTCCCAAAAACAAAATAAGAAACTCGTCTTTAAAATATAGATAAAGTTCAATGTTTGCCCAATGCAATTTAAAATATATTCAAAAGAATGCTTACAGTCAACTATTCCTTTTGATCATAGGCATTAATTTTAATTCAGAAACATGGCGCTAAGAGCAATGAATAATATTATCAAGTTGTGACAAGTAGTTTAGTTTAAAAAAATAATAAAGTAAAATTATGTCAGATTAGAGAACTCTGTAAAATAACATCCAATATCTTTAAAGTACAATACCACACAATATTTCAAATTTTAACTTTCAGGATTAGCGGGCATTGTACTCTAGGAAGATAAAATATGAGGTTTAATCCTTAAGGTAAAAAAAAAAGCTATATTGTTTTTTTTAATGTTAATTCTTAGATTAAATTTTGGTTATGATTTATGGTGAAACATTACCTCCATCCTTATCACCCATTTTCCTCTTTTTTTTTTTACAAGTTTAGATAATTAGGAAATGTATTTATCACTATCTAAGAGTACTCCCGCCAAAGCTATCTTTTACATCACAGATCAAGCTATAGGCAGCTAACACGAAAAAACTGTTAAGTCAGGGTAAAAATGGTAAGATTTTTTTACATAGGTGCTACTGTCTGAAAAATTTTCTAATATTTATATTTAATATTTATATTTAATTTAATAGTTAAATGATCGGTTTCAATAGCTCAGTTGGTATAATATTGGCAATATTACTTTTATTATATTTATCCATTTATTTAAAACTCATAACAACTTTCTTATTCACAACTAGATAACTCTTGCCCGCGTGGAAGTTGATTATATACAAATACGAAAATATACATATGTATTTACAGATTAATTTAAAATATTACGTTACGTTGATGACCATAACTTGACCTCAGATCAAAAATAATGCAAGTGCGATACAAACATTCACCCCCTTTTTCATCCCTTATTAAATAGAATTTCCAAAATTCCTAAAACACGTATTTATTTGTTTTACGTCAATAACCGAAATACAAAATTAACTTCAAAATGACGGAATTTCATACATATTATCATACATATTATCATCCCCTATTTTGACCCCTTTGGGGTGGAATTTTCTAAAATCCTTTCTTAGTGGGTGCCTACATAACAAAATGAATATACAGTCCGAATTTCATGCTTGTAGCCTTGATAGTTTGCGCTCGGCGATAATGAATCAGTCAGTCAGTCAGGACATGTTATTTTATAAGTATAGATATGGTCTGAAAATCAGAACTATAAAAAACTGTGGCCAAGTGATAATAGTACGTGCAAAGAATATTTCTCAAACTTATATATTTAGACTACAGTTTAAGGTGGAAACATTACATATGAAAATTATTGACTTTTGGGACAGCAAAGACACAGGTTGTTGATTTTACAAAGTTTATATGAACAAATTAATAACTTTTGTTTGTCTATGCCGGTAAATAACAAAGGTAAATAACAAATATTCGACACGTCATTTAATTCTTGTCTCTCTATGTTGTGTCTGATATTTTACTTGAACTTAAAATATAACAATAAAGAATTCAAGTTGTTCTTATAATTAATAACAATGCAAAACAAAGATACATTTTCGCGCTACATGTCTACCAACAAAACAATGAATAAATTAATAGTTGAGCGACAATTAACCTCAACACTCCTCCTTAATTATTCGCTCTACGAAGTTTTACAAATGAGCTTTTAGCAAGTGGTTTAGTCAGAATATCTGCAAGCTGACCTCTGGTTTGAACATGCTCAGGAAGTACAGTCTTACCTATATTCTGTTGAATGAATTTTCTCGAAATTTCTATGTGCTTTTTACCCTTGGTTGTCTTGCCTTCATGTGAGTTATGCAGCATAGTTATTGCTGACTTATTATCAACGTACAAGGTAGTTGGTTCATCAGTCTTCAGGATTTTCAATTCCGTGCAGATTCTTCTTGTCCAGCTGACATCATCTATCGAAGAAACAGCAGCTCTGTACTCGGCCTCAGCAGTAGAATTTGCTACCACTGGTTGCTTCTTGGAGTACCAAATTACAGGTCCTCCTCTCATCAGCAGTACTCCACTCGTTGACTTTCCTGACTCTCTGTCTCCTCCGTGATCAGAGTCTGTGTAGGCCACTAGTCTTGATCCTCCATCGAATTTGATGCCATAGTTCACAGTACTCTTCAGATACATGAACACTCTTCTAATCATTTTCCAATGACTTTTCATTGGTCTGCTGCTGTACCGACTCAGATAATTGACAGCGTAGCTTATATCTGGTCTTGAGATTGTTGCCAGATAGAGCAGCGATCCGAGAGCCTCTCTGTAGGGGGTTCCCACTGGTACTGGTTTGTCGTTCTTCTGGTTTTCTTCGTCATCACCATCCCTTTTCCGATCGGTGTTGAAGCTGAGTTGCACTGATCAAGATTAAATCTTTTCAGGATTTTGTGGTGTACTTTGGCTGACTTATGAAAGATTCCATCCTGTTCAATTTTCAATTCCATGCCAAGGTAGGATAGCTTGTCTTGGATCTTCTTCTCGTACATGATCTCAAATTGTTCTTTGATCTTCTTCAAGACTTCGAAAATAGCGTCTTCTCTCTTGCCTATAACTAGACCATCATCGACAAATAATGAGATCATGATTGTCCTGCTCTCATTAAAAATATATACAAGGATCGTCATCTGTACTAGTGAATCCAATCTTCTCCAAGTGTGAAGAAATCTTCTCATTCCATTTTCTAGGTGGCTTGCTTCAGACCATACAGACTTTTCCGTAGTCTGCACACTTTTTCAGATCCGTCTTCAAAGCCTTTTGGTTGATGCATATATAGCTCCTCCTCCAGGTCACCATGAAGAAATGCCGTTTTAACATCGAAGGTCACTACTTTCATCTTCTCAGCTGCTGCATGACTCAACAGCAATCTAATTGATGTGTGACGAGCCACAGGACTAAAGGTATCAGTATAATCAATTCCTTTCTCTTGTTCAAATCCACGTGCCACCAGTCGAGCTTTGAATTTTCCATTCGTCTTCTCTCTCAAAACCCAGCGACAGGTGAGTGGTCTAGCATACGGTGGGCACTTCACAAGTTCCCAAGTCTTCATCCTAATCAGCGAGTCAAATTCTTCTTTCATTGCATTGTACCAGTTTGTGTCTTTCAATGCTTCATCCACTGGTATGTCCTGAACTTCACCAATCATTGCATTTCCATCTCCTCTGATGTAACTCATCACATAATCAGAGAACCTTGCAGTTTCTTCAGTGTCTTGCAATCTCTCAATACTCTCTTTTCTTGTTTAGACGATGTTGATTGTTCATCAATATCTTCGTTTGACTCTTCAATCTGTTCTTCTTGTGTTTCTTCTGCATTACTGGTCGTATCATCATGATCTGATTCTTCTGATTCCTCTTTTCTATCATCTTCTTCATCTTGATTTGTTGTTTCCTTCTTGAAATTTGATTCAACTTCTGTCTGCTTCTGGCTTCTCATCTTGGCTTCATTAAAAGTAACATTATCCGTACTAATTACTCGACTACTGTTTGGTATATACACTCTGTATCCTGTTGAATCTACATCGTATCCTACGAATATTCCTTTCTCTGACTTCTTGTCTAGTTTGTTTCTTTTTGGCTTCAGTACAAAACATTCACTTCCGAAGATCCTCATCTTGCTCACATTCATCTTACGACCAAACCAAAGCTCAGCAGGACTTTTGCCAGGTACTGAACTCGATCCAGTCTGGTTGATCGTAAAGACTGCGTAGTTTACAGCTTCTGCCCAAAGCGTCTTACTCAAATCATTTGCGTGGATAGCTGAACGTGCAGCTTCCACTACGGTTCTCATCTCCCTCTCGATTCTACCATTCTGTTCTGGCGTATATGGATTAGTAAAGGTGTGAAAAACTCCAAGTTCCTCAAGCAGTTTTCCTTGTTTCTTTGTTCTTGATTTCCAATCCGTTGTCTGATCTCAAAGCTTTGACTTTCCTGTCAAACTGATTTTCCACCAGCTTCATGAAGATATCCAGTTTTGTGGCTGCTTCATTCTTTGACTTCAAGAAATAGACCGTTCTAAAATGTGAAAAGTCATCCTTGAATAACAGAAAATATTTGGCTCCTCCAATCGACGTAACTTCCATTTCACCAAGATCCACATGGATTAAGTCCAGAGGTTCTTTGGATACTTTCGTGTTGATTGGATGTGAGACTCTGTGCTGTTTGCCATAGATGCAGCCTTCACATGTATAAATCTTGCCAATCATCCACATACTTGATATTGTTCTTGCTCAAAACGTTTCGAACGTACTTTACGTTCTGGTGAGCTAGTCGTTCGTGCCAGATCCTGATAGAGTCTGCAATCATACAGATTCCTTGTCCTTCCTTTCGTAGCATCATCTTGTACAAATTTCCTTTCTCTCTCTGCAATGACTTTCGTGTGTTGACCATCTGAAGTAGCAATTCTAGAAGTATTTTTGTCTGCCATTTGAATGTACCCCTTGTCCAAGATCTGTCCTACTGAGAAAAGATTGTAGTCCAGCTTGGGAACATAAAGTACATCTTTCAGACTCACTGGGTTCCAGTTGTTTCCATCATATGCCTCAACATCAATATCTCCGATGGCAACGCCCTCCAATTCAGTTGCATCTCCAATAACAATGGTAACAGGTTCTTCAAGATGCGTCAGGTGTGAAAACCACTCTCTATGTGAAGTCATATGCTGCGATGCACCACAGTCCTGAATCCAGACGTTACGTTTATATTGTTTCTGCTTGGCGTGTTTCATCTCTGCACTTGACAAACCAATTGTCAACAAGGCTGGTCTGTTGCTGCTTGATGTTGTTTTCTTTTGATCGCTCTGTGGACAATCTTTTGCGAAATGTCCTTTTGTTCCGCATGTATTGCACGGATACAGTTTCTTGCAATGCTCAGTATATTTCGCACATGGCTTACCTCTGCAATATTTAATAACGTGTCCTTGTTTTCCACATTTATAGCAAGTCACTTTGGACTTCTCTTGCTTGTTTGCCGGTTGCTGATTTGACTTCTTATGATGTTTCGATACTAGAGCACTATGTGAGGATAGGTCCGGTGCATTTTCACCAGAACTGATTCTCTCATCCTCGATCCTCAAGCGTTCAATCAATCTCTCGACAGTTCGATCTGCTCCTGTTACGGTATCCCAGGCTGTCCTAAAATGTGCCAGCTTCTGAGGTAGTACGCTGATAATCCTGGTGATAATCCAGTTAGATCTCATCGGGTCATTCTCACTTGCTAGTTCATCGGCAATCTGCACAACCTCCATACAATTTTCCACGGCTGACTTGTCTTCATCATAAGTGAAGCTGAAAATTTTTCTCTGCAGACCTTCTACAGTGACATCTGTCACAGTACCATACAAACTTGTCAATTTCTCTAACATTTGTCTTGACGTTGTACAATTTGCAATTTTGATCGCAATATTACTACTAACATTTAAGCCTATTAAAGTCTGAGCCTCAAGGTCCTTGTTGACCCACTCTATATCTTGCTCATCATTAGCGCCACCTGCTGGCTTTACAGTGAGACCACTTACAATATTATATAAACCTTTTGACTTTAATGTTAGAATTAATTTAAATTTCCAAGATACAAAATTGAGTTTTCCTTGAGCATCTTCACTTAAAGTTTCTAAATGAGATCTTACAGTGTCCATACTGACTGATTTTAATATAAATTTATCAATGTAATTAATTTAACTTGACTAGACGTGAATTAAGTCTTTCAAAATTTTCAATACAATTTGACTTGACGTTATAATACTGTTCTAATTATAATAAGTAAATATGAAACATAAAATGACGTGTCGCTCGAAAAATTTCACGGCTTGTTGCTTGCTGTCGACGTGTGATGGCTTGCTGCATGCGGCGTACGACTTGCTACTTTTGGCTTACTACTTACGGCTTACTGCTCACGTCTTGCGGCTTCGACTTGTTGCTTTCGGCTTGCAAATTATTGGCTTTTCCTTGTCTTTGCTTTTGTCCACGTTGTCCTACAGCACTGTCCTGGGCCCATAACCTATTGACTTTTGGGACAGCAAAGACACAGGTTGTTGATTTTACAAAGTTTATTGAACAAATTAATAACTTTTGTTTGTCTATGCCGGTAAATAACAAAGGTAAATAACAAATATTCGACACGTCATTTAATTCTTGTCTCTCTATGTTGTGTCTGATATTTTACTTGAACTTAAAATATAACAATAAAGAATTCAAGTTGTTCTTATAATTAATAACAATGCAAAACAAAAGATACATTTTCGCGCTACATGTCTACCAACAAAACAATGAATAAATTAATAGTTGAGCGACAATTAACCTCAACATAAATCGCATAAATGACTATTTGGAATTATTTTTATTGATACTATTTAAAAATAAACTTCCACAATTTTCCCCGAGGTCACACTAATATTGCAATTACAATTTGCAAATACAAACAAAAAAAAACTTTATGGTAAGTAATATTCTAATTGAATATATCAATAAATATCATCATCTATTATCGAGCATTGGGACATTTGTATCTGAGACGTGGAAAATAAGAAAGAGGAAACATAGGTATTTGGAGGGTTTTAAAATGTGGTTGTAGAGAAGTGGAAATGAATGGACAGGGTGAGGAATGAGGACGTGTTGGGGTGGCTAGGAGAGGAAAGGATCCTTTTAAGGATGATGACGATGAGAAAAAATTCTTGGTTAGGCCACACACTATGTAGGGATTATTTAATGAAGAGTATCATGGAGGAGAAGATAGATGGACAACGAGGAAGAAAGAAGTTGGGAATGGTAACAGATATTAGGAAAGGAAGAAGATAGAATGGTATGATCGAAGATGCTCAAGGTAAAAATAATAATTGTAAATGCCCAGTTGAACCCTGCCTCAGGGCAGATTCAGATAAAAAGAAGAATACTGGTATATATTTATGTGGTATGGATAGAACAACATAATGAAAACATATGTTTATTCAATGTATCAAGTAATACAATACATTTTGAACATTAGAACAACATTGAGACGAATAATTTGTGATCTCAGAAAACAATAAACATTTACTTCACTAATAATAATAATGACAATCCAACAATGAAAATTTTGAATTAACTTTACCAGGAAACTCTCTCTTAGGAACACTGATGGTCCATGATATTTTTTTTCTTTAAGTTTTAGTTTATCTTTATTACTAAATTAAATTCGTTCCGTTTAACGCGTACACTCAAACTACCATACATATGATTAACACGATGAACACAAGAGCTAATATATTTTAATAATTCACGGTGAAGTCATGTTGCCAGGAAAACACTCAAACTTCAGGAAAGTGCCTCAGCTGACTGTTGGTGGAGGATCTGTAAAAGGACATCTAACTCACAGGCCCCACTTCGATGAAATGGTAGATTTGTTTCTTTCTGTTCTTGGCGCAATTTTGTAACCTCACCCCCTCTTTGTGAACGGGTGAAGACACTCCCCAAAAACGTCAGTTCTGTTTGTATAAAACGGCTTCCCTCGCTTCAACTTTTGTATTCTATTGTATCAATTCGACAGAGGAACTTCCTGGACATCATCCTACCTCTTCATACAATGATCACAATGTGTGAGGCGTCGGTCTCACTTCCAAGTCGCAGAAGTAGCTACGGCTGTCACTATGAGTATGTGTATTAGGAAAGAACGTTAGAGTCTTAGTACTCTTATACTATGTCCATAAGAAATAGCTTTCTGTGTCAGAGTTTCTGACTTGTTTTTCTATGCCCATAAGACAGAGTTTTGATTGTTAGAGTTCTTACTCTTTTTTAATGCCCTTATGACATTGTATTGTTTGTCAGAGCTTTTGAATTGCTTTTCTATGCACATAATTCATAATTTTGATTGTTAGAGTTATTATTCTTTTTGAAAGTCCATATGACATAGTATTGTTTTTCAAAGTTTATGACTTGTTTTTCAATGCTGATAGGCATAGTTTTGATTGTTAGGGTTCGTACTCTTTTTGAAGGTCTATATGACAGTGTATTGTTTGTCATAGTTTCTGACTTGTTTTTATATGCTCCCAAGGCATAGTTTTGAATGTTAGAGTTCTTACTCCCTTTGAATGTCCATATGACATAGTTTTATTTGTCAGAGTTTTGACCTATTTTTCTATGCCTATGGGCGTAAATTAGAATGATGGGCTTAATGCTCAAATTATCTAGGTCCTTAGGACATGATTTTGTATGGCAGTGTTTCTGACTTCTTATTCTATGTCCATATGACATCGTGTTATATACTAAAAAAATTAATGACTCCATAAACTGTATGGGTATGCTTAGGATCACTTAATGGTGGAAATCACGATATCTAACGCTTTGTTCAATGACCTAATTAGGTCTGTGACCGACATCAGTAACTATTATTTCTCTTTACTATACTTATTTACGGTGCGCAACCCGTGGTAGCACTACTAGTTCGTAGTAGTGACCCGCGGGATAGTGCTTAGTCTCCGGGCTCCTTCAGGCACTGTTTGAATTAGTTAATACAGTTATTGTTGTAACTAGTTTTTATGTGGCCTAGATAGGGTGGAAATATCAATATACTATTGAATGTCCAGGCAGTACTATTTAGGAATTGACCGGCCATAGTATCTTTACAGCCTAAATTCCTGGTAGCTCACCATTTACTAAGAATAAACTGATAGCTCCTTTACTAGGAGTCTACTTTTTGTGTTACATAACTCACCATGGAGTTAACTTATGCTAGCTAGCTCATTCAACTACATTCGAAGTAACTCATTAAGCTACATGGCTTTCTAGAATTTGATATCGTTAACGATTAGTAACTATAATATATGTAAATACTTTTCAGGTCTAAGTCCAGTAGTCGCGAGGCTAAATAGATATTATGTATTGTTGCCTAAATTTAAATTCATGTTTGCTTCCTATTATTATTTCTGTAGAATCGAGGCAGACGCGCCTTCGTAGCGGAATGTATTTTAAGTCCTAGCTAAGAGTTTCTCTAAAACTTAATATAGACTCAACCTCACTAGAGTTGATTGCAAGGCAACAAAGGTGTTTTCTATTGTTCTCTATTGAGACTACTACTTCTACTGTAACCGATATATTTCTCGTAATTATTATCAAAAGACTGTTTAGAGTAATATCTATTTAAACCTTATGTAATTTCATTAACCTATTATATTTAAATAAACTGATTTGTTAAACTTGTTATAATATATCTCTTATGTTTGTTCCTTCCCAAAACTTCATTTTATAATATTGTAATCGTAACTTCTTCTATTATTATAGCAGAAACGACGGTTCATTATAATATCATAATATTATAATTATTGTAGACATTTACATATAGCGGACATCAATTATTTACACAATGATTAAAATTGTTTAAGTATAATGATAACATTTTTTAAACATCCAAACATTTCTTCATGCTCTTCTTATTACAATAGTCTATGATAGTATGCCTACAGCTATTTTTTTCGCATCTAGATAATTTCAAAGCCCTCTTTTAACACATTCATATCAGGTAACGTAATATTACAGACAAATAAATACAATTATGGCCATATCATTTTTTTTTAATGCTATGGTGCGTATGCAAGAGGACGTGATGACTCTAAACGAATATTTTATAATTAACAAATTGACGGGCGTATAACCCGAACGGGTAGTAAGACGCGGTGCTAATAATAATAATAATAATAATAATAATAATAACAAATTGACCATTAATCAAGGAAAAAACTACGTACTATTCGCATCACCACAAATGTGTTTAAATACATCCATCAATCTACATATTAATGGAGAACTTTTTTCAAAAACAAATAATATCAAATATCTAATCTATGACTAAATATAGATTGATAACCGAGATGGTATACCTATGTTCTAAAAAAATACGACCACTAATAGGAATACTATGAAGATACTCAGGAATGGCTGCACCTTTTAAAAATACAATTTTATTCCTTCATTAATAGCCATTTACATTATTTCAACCACATCTGGGGATCAGTTGCATTCTCCACACTCTCAAGAACCTAAGTTTATGATTTGCCTAGCATGCGTCCAACCAAATACATGCACATTATTCACATTACGCTACCAACAAAAGGAATATATCATTCATTTTTTAATCTGCTACTTTACGTCTACAATGACTTAAAAACAAGCACAAAAAAAAAGATAATTACAACTCAACCATCATACTAGACACGCGAATAACATTCTTACATACAGCACGATCGCCGTTTGGCAAAAAAAAAAAACTTTTATTTTTTAAGGGTACAGATTACACAACTCTTTATGTGGGTCGTTAACAAAATATTAGCCCTATATATAGGAATATATTTTTAAAAAAAACAATTTAAAATCCATCTAATCGAGTCTTTGCAAATAAGTCTCATACCACCCTATTTTGGTGAACCATTAACGTAAATTAGGAAAAGAGTAGTACCAAGAACACTACCTTGTGGTTAACAAGTATTTACATGCATTTACTTGCTATTAAAGCCATTTACCTTTACATACTGCAACATGTTTGTCAAATAGTTTTTCAGAAGCAAAAGAGCAAATAGCTCTAGCACTACTAATTTTTTTTATGAGTATTGTATTATCAACTGTGTCAAATGCCTTTAAGAGGTCAATAAAGGTATACGTGGCATATTTTACTTTATCAATAGTCTATTGTATTTCACTCTCAAGAGACATTACAGCCTTATTCATGTTTGAAGCAATTCTGAAGACGTATTGGTGTTCATAACATATGGATTTATTTTCATAATAGTTCATTAGCCTCCTTTGAATTACGTGTTTAAATAATTTATTAAAAATATCAAGTACTGAGAGAGGACGGTAATTATTAACATTTCTATGTCTCAATTTAAAAAGATGGGATGTTTCCAGCTATATTCAATGAATCAGGATGTGTACCTGTTTGAATAATTTGAGTAATATTGCAGGGCTCAGTAAGGTCAATGCAGTTTTTAACTATATGGCTGGTGTCATACCATCATGTCTGGACTAGTCCTATTACCACGTTTTGTTAGAAGTAGTTTTAATTTTCTTTCATTAGTTGGGGCTAGGTAGATAGAGGTTAGTTCAATATTTAATGTTCCAAGCCGTTGAACCGTGTTGCCTGGAACTGTTGGTATTTGACTGAACAGCTGTGACACACTCACTGTGAACTGTTTACAGAATCTGTAAGAAATTTCTTGTGTCAATGTTACACTATTTTGATTGTTAATAATCATGTTTTATTAATATTTTTTCTATTTATACACAATAATAGTATTCCACACATTTTTTTTGCTACACTAGAAGTTAAAACAATGTAATATTTTTACAAACAGTTTCTTTTTTTAGAGAAATCAATTAACAGTATTATTACTATTTTCTTACAATAAAATTACAATAGTTTGTTTTCATGTTTTCCATAATGGAAGTTACACTTTTCCATACATTTAATATCAAAGTATAAAAAAATGGATTTTATTTTTTCATATACTAAGAATGAAATTGTTTGTTTTGTTTTTTAACATTTTATGGAATGAAAAGCTATATAGAACACTATTTACACTACGGTTAAAAGTTTAAATTTGGCATGCAGGTAAAAAAATAAAAATCTATAGGAGTTAACCAATTAAATCTTGGAAGTATGGTATTTTTAAGGTATTACGCGCCCATGCCTCACGTTGGGTTACAATTATCGTAACTGCTGTGTTTATTTTTTAAAACTAAAAAAGAAGTTCTAGAAGTTTTCAAAGTATAGAAAAACGATGTAGAGAATTTTACAAAAAACAAAACTAAATTTCTGCAATCTGATAATGAAACCTCAGAATAATGCAACAAATACTTTGAGAATTTTCTAAAAGAATGCGGAATTCAGAGGTTGCTGTCTACAGCGTATACCCCTCAACAAAATGGGTTATCTGAAAGGATAAATAGAACCCTAATTGATAAAGCCCGATGTCGCATGTTGGAGTCAAATGTCCCCTCGTCATTTTGGGCTAAGGCAATTCACACAGCAAACTACCTGCGTAATAGGTTTCCCTCAAGGACCCTTAAAGGTGAAACTCCTTTTCGGAAATGGTTAGGAAGAGTTCTATCGGTTCGACATCTTCATGTATTTGGCAACAAAACCTTCGTTTTGGACTAAAAAAACCTGGCAAAGGAAAGTTTACTTCCAGAGCAGATGAAGGAATTTTTGGTTGGATACTCTGAAATGTCGAAAGATTATAGAATATGGATGCTCAACGAAAGTAAAATCAAAATCACAAGAGATGTCAGAGTTTTGAACAAAAAATGGTATGACTTAAAGGAGAGAAGAGGATAAAACATTATAGTAAAAGATGATCAATATAATGAGGACAACAAAGAAGTTATTAATGAAGAAAATATTTATGAAATAACTCTTCCAGCTGCATCTGTCCTAGTTCAAGACCTTGTAGAACTCTCAGACCAAGAAGAGCAAGATCCAGCTGAAGACAAAGTACATTCAAGGCCAAAACGCAACAGGAAACTTCCAATTTGGATGTCAGATTATGAAGTGTCAGTTTATTGTAATGTTAAAGATGCATTAAATGGAGGTGATAGAGAAGCATGGCAAGAAGCTATGAAAGAAGAAATAAAATCTCACTTAAAAATGAAACTTTGGAAATTGTAGATCTAGAAGATAGTGACAATGTGATAGGTAGCAGAATAGTATTAAAAAATAAATATAAAGCCCGGCGTATGTCGTTCACATCCACAAGCCGGGGAAGCCCCCCGCCTACCCGGCTTCCTACAGACCCATCTCCCTCCTTTCTTGCGTCGGCAAGGTGGCGGAGAGAATGATCCTGGTTAGAATGGAGGCTTGGCTGGAGGTGAACCCCCTCCTGCCGGATCACAATTTCGGCTTTCGGAAGGGCCTGTCGACGACCCACGCGGTCGCCAAGGTAGTTGACCTGGTGACCAGCGCGTTCAACACCGGGGCCCGGAAGGGCTTCGTCGTGTTGGACGTCAAAGGGGCGTTCGACAGCGTCAGCCACCGTGGGCTTCTCACCGCTCTTGCCGGAGCGGGTATCCCACCTCCGATCCTCCGTCTCCTCGATTCCTTCCTCGCCGACCGCTCTTTCAGAGTGGGAGTCGAGGGAGCACTCTCCTCCCCCCGGCCGGTTCGGGCAGGGGTCCCCAGGGCTCCTGCCTTTCACCGATCCTATATTCCCTGTTCGTGCGGGACATGCCCGTCTCGCACGGTACAGCGCTCTTCCAATTCACAGACGACACCGCTATCCTGGCGCAGTCCCCGGACGCTAAGGTGGTCTGGGCCAAACTTAACTTCGCGTTTCGGGGACTGTTGACCTACCTTCGTGCTCGGTCCCTTACCATCCAATGCCAAAAGACGCAAGCTATTATGTGCACACGTCGGGGAACGGGCCCCCTGCAGCCACTTCGCGTGGAGGGTACCGCGGTCCAGTGGTCGCCGTCAGTCCGGTGGCTGGGGTGACCCTGGATGCGAAATGCAGTTGGGACCCGCACCTGCGTTCGGTGGCGGGTAGGGCCAGGGGCGTCATGTTGAAGCTGGCTCCACTTTTGCGCCCGGTCAGTCCGTTGGAATACGGTCACAAGATCAGGCTTTTCCTGCTCTGTGTGATGTCCATCCTTCTCTATTCCGCTCCCGTTTTTTCCTATCTCTGTAGATACAGATACAATCATCTCCGTTCTGTATACCACCGGTTCCTTCGCTTGATCCTCGGGGCTCCGCCCCACGTCCCAAACCGCGTTCTCCTGACAATGTCAGGCCTCCCATCCCTGGACAGCCGTATCCGCGGGCTAGCGGTAAGATTTTTCACCCGAGCGCAGGCCAGCTCCAACATGATCGTCAGGGGCATCGGCGATTACGGTGCTCCTGGACATCCCTACCGCTGAATCAGGGACGGCGTAGTGAATCCCTGGGTCGACGACGGCAGGTGAACTTGGAGTCGAATCTGGGGAGTCGTGACCCCCCTTCTAGTCGTGTGAGACTGGGAGGGGAGGCCAGATAGCGGGCGATGCCGGCCAGTGGGCCGAGCTAGATAGCAATGCGCTGGTCGCCCAGTGTTTTTTTTACGGGCACCAGTGGAGTGAACGCCGACCAGGCAATATGTGTAGTGAGGTGAGGGCCCATAACCCCACCGCAAAAGTATGAGATGTGCCCTATTTGGGGATTTAGGAAACCACTCTATTTTTATATTTCGATGGACAATCTACTTTGAAGAACCCTAAAGGGTTGGAGAAAGACAATATTTTTTGATTATGTTATGTTGATAAATGTGTGTATATAGTGGTTAAATTGATGAATAAAATACTAATAAAAAGAAAGAAAAAATATATAATGCCAATGGGGAGCTAGAGAGAAGGAAAGTTCGTCTTGTTGCTTGTTTTGCTCAGCGCCCGGGAATTGACTTTGTTGAAACCTATGCTCCTATCGCAAAACTGAGCTCAATTAGAGGTCTTCTTGGAAAGTCACTTAATCAATAGCTGAAAGTCACTCAAATGGATATTTCGACTGCCTTCCTCAATATTGAACTTGAAGGAAGTATCTTAATGCAAAAACCAGACATGCTGGAAACATTTTTTTGTGACATAATGATGGAAGAAAGCCACAACAAAGATCACTCTACATTTCTCAAAGCTAAAAGATACTAGAAAAGCTTCGAAAATCTGATAATGACAAAGTATGCTTACTTAAAAGATCTGTTTATGGCTTAAAACAAGCTAGTAGGCAATGGTTTAAAAGGTTGGACTTGAAACTAAAGCAATTGGGTTTCGTTTCCTCACAAGCTGTGTAACGAGTTACACGTAATATCAATGGGACAACACTCACCAACCCAGGGGGCCGCTCTCGGAAGACCATCGCACAGCACAAAGAACACTATCACTGACCTCCGCTCTCCGAAGTAATTCTGAACTGACTGAGCGACGCGCCCGACTTGACCATCTGCAAGAGCCGAACACGTGTCCAGCCAGCCGAAGAAAGAAGAGAGTTTCGTCTCCGGCCACGCGCAGCATCTGGTCGCTTCGATATTGTTCTCGAAGCAACGCGTCCCTTCCATTGTTATGCTACTCCTACCTTCCATCTCCTTCTATCCTACCCCCACTCTGAGAACTATATTTTGTATATATACAGCTACGCCGGGAACGTAAGGTCACTTACTACCCCACCTTCTTGGGAATAAGAGGTGAGAACGGTGACCTAGGTCTTGGGGATTATTATTATATATATCAAAATTACAGTTTCGGCGTCATGGGGGGATATACTTGTCAAAATTATCTTTCTGGTTCTTAAAACCTTATTATTGTATTATTGTTGAAACTTGCAATGCCATGCGCTTACCGCGGCATGTAGAGAGGCCGTCGCCCTTCGTCACCCGCCTAAATTTGGGGTCCAAACCCAAACTTTATTTGTTAGTTATTTAAGTAAATTGTTGAATATGGTTAGAGCCCTGAAAGTTTGCCTGTGCGCCCGGGTTCGAAACCCGACTTGTAATAATTCACATATTATTTATCTGTGTTTAAACTCAGCTTTATTTATCGGGTTAAATACTGGAGGTGATTAAGTTACTTAGCTTACTTTTGCATTTGGGGCTCATTGGATTGGAGTGACGCCATGTTTGCTTCATGCGTCTTTAAATGTTAATGTTTAAACTTGGCGCGGTAACTGATGCGCGGGGGTTACGGTTATACCGAACATCCTATTCTGTATATAATACTAGCAGGTTAAACGACCAAGGAACTAAGGTTCATAAATGTTAGCATCCCGAACTGGGAGTTGTTATTTGATTTTGGGCCCGACACGTTTAATGTCTTTTTGGACTCCCCTAAGGAGGTTTAACGTTTGTTTACTAATGTTATCTGATAGACTCCGATGGTTAATGGAGATGTGCGCTTCACGCACGGATTGTGTCTTCTTAATTATTGTAATGTTGTTGTTTTTCTCTCAATAAAATGTATTATGTTCAACCAGGTAACATTCTTGCCTGATTTTCAGTCTTCCTCATCCTTTAGATATTAAGGGGAGGGGTTGCAGCTGACCCTTGTATATACACATCTACTACTACTAAAGGGGGGAACAAACGTTGATAGCCATATATGTAGATGACATTATTGTGGCATCAAGAAATCAGCAACATCTGAATGATTTAAAGTAAGAACTAACTAAATCCTTTGATATGCGAGACCTTGGAGAACTACATTATTATTTAGGGATCGAGTTCTGTCACAAAATGGTATGATTTCAGCATCGCAAACTCGATACATTGAAGAACTTCTCAAAGAATTCAGCATGAGTGACTGTAAACCTGTTGCAAATCTAATGGTACCTGGCATGAAGTTACAGATGAATCCTGGAAATACCGAAAAATATCCCTATCAAAACTTGATTGATTCACTTATGTATCTGTCTGTGGCTACTAGGTCAGACATAACACACACAGTCAGATTCTTAAGTCAATACAACACCTGTTTTGGGAAAGAGCATTGGCTGGCTGCCAAAAGAGTCTTCCGCTACTTAAAGGGAACCAAAAATCTCGCACTGGTTTTCAATAAAACTAATAAACCACTTATTGGGATGGCAGATGCTGATTGGGCAACTGGAGAAGATAGAAGATCTTAATCAGAATACTGTTTCCAGTTTGCAGAGACTTCCATCAGCTGGGAATCAAGAAAACAGAGAAATGTGGCTCTGTCTACAGCGGAAGCAGAATATGTCATTGACAGAGACAACAAAAGAAGCAATACATTTAAAACAGTTACTACACGACATGGGTGTGCCTCACCAGTCAATTGAGATACTTAATGACAATTTGTCTGCACAACATTTGACTAAGAATAATATCGTATACTCAAAGTCCAAACATATCAGCATTAGAGAAAAGGTACAAGCCGGAGAGATCATCATCAACTACAAGCCAACCGAGACTTTGGAAGCTGATGTTCTCACCAAGGCACTGGCCTCTCCCAGGCATAGTCAACTAGTATGCGCTCTTGGGCTTGGACAACGATTCAGACGAGTGAGGAGGAGTGTTGAAATAAGACAATACATTGAACAATTAATCACTCGCCAAAGACTTTATTCTCACTTTATTCTCATATGTTAATCCTAGATCCTGTCATTATTGTTTTGTTCTTCTATGATGATGTTTACCATTAGTGTTCCCGTTGTTATGCTTTAAAATGTATCAACAAACTAATAAATTAGTTCTTACGATATAATTATTCTTTGAATTACTACACTGCCACGAGTGCTTCAGTTGAGAGACTCTTTTCTATAATAAATAATTACTGGGAGAGTGAAAAACCCCCAATGGGTATTGTGACATTAAAGGCTGTGATGCAGGTTTACATCAATTTTGATAAAACCTGTATATGAATGTCTCAAAATTAGGCACAAATAGTTCCTTATTATTGTTATTTTAAAATGCATTTTTTTTTGTTTATTGTATTTTCTTAAGAACTGTAGTCTTATGTTTTACTAATCATTTTTGCAAGTTAATTTTTTTAGAAGTTTTAGATACAAGTTTTATTTGCAAAAAGGCTATGTAGACAGTGATAAAAGCCAATATAATACTTGATGTATATAAATTTGACTTTATGTAACTCGCTCTCTTAAACTAGTATTCAAAAGTTAATTTTAATAAATAGTTCTATCTTTAAACTCTTTTTTCTCTCTCTATGTTATTTTTATTCTATCTACTCTATACATAAGCTATACACGCAGTCGCACACCATGACCTCAAATTATACTACTCGTATATGTGATATATTCAATGTAATCTTTTTTCTAAATAAATAATTAAATATATATATTGTCACCGTACATATAAGACAAATAAGACTTTATCAAAACAAAATAGATGGTCTTTAGTTTGTTTGGAGTGAATTTATAGGAGAGTTTCTTAAATACACCAACTGGGTCCCTAATTCTTTTTACGGCAAAGTTCGTATGTGGTCGCCATGAAATTGAGCTATCATTGATTATGCCAAGATATTTGGCTTCCTTTGCTTGTATCGGTGCTTTATCCTCAAAGTTTATTTGACATTCATTTATGTTAAGACGGCCTTTTTTCCCTGGCCTAGTAAGATAATATAGTTATGCTTTTCAAGATTTACCAATAGTTTATTGACTTTTAACAAATGATAACCTATAACAATTTCAAGTTTGTTGAATACCATCTGTTATATTTTTCAATTTTTTTCCAATTTTAAATAAACTTGTGTCATCTGTAGCTTTGAAAATTTACCTTGGAAATATCGTCAACATAAATAAGAAAAATATAGCCCCCATTACAGACCCTTGTGGGTCTTTACACGTGACACTACATAAGTTACTTTCATGATTAGGTACATATGTAAGTATATTTCTTCTGTCAATAATATAGATTTCAAACCACTTAAACGCCCCTCCTCTAATTCCTATTTTTGATAACTTGTATTGTAGAATTTTATTGTCAACAGTGTCAGAAACCTTTTTTAAATGAATAAATAGAGCTCCTAAATGATTATTGTCAACCTAAGTATTTTGGATTTTGTTTAATAGTTAAACTGCTGAATATATTAGATTTTTGCCCAAAATCCGTATTGGAAGTGGTTGAAATATTTTTTTTCTATAAAATTAAGTATTCTAACTTTATTTATTTTCCATAACTTTTGATATGGAAGAAACTAGTGAAACAGGCCTGTAATTTAATGGGTCACACTTCAAATTGTCCTACTTATACAGAGGATTGTTTTTCTCGCCGGATTTAAAACAAATTCCAGATAAACTATATTCTTGTGTTACAAAATAAATTTGGTGTTTTAAATAACTATATTCGTGTTTTTGTGCAATTTATAGGATTTAATTGAATTTATTCTTATGATGTGGTACAAATATAGAAACTGTGGCCCCTTACACATGGCGGTAGCTTAGAGGAGTAATATCTAACTTTAAATATATATAATTCGATAATAACGGCAGACCCAGGTTCCACACTTATCCAGGGTCATTATACACATATAGAACTATGATCCCCACCAGATTCAAATATAGAAACTGTGGCGCCTTAAACCGACGGTAGGGCAGTGCTAATGGTGGTAGTGTAGAGGAGTTATATCTAATATAGAAACTGTGGCTCCTTAAACCTATCCATTAAAATGCGTTTAAACTAATATTTGACCTTAGTGCCCTCGGTGACCTGGTGGTCTAGGGGTAAGGTGTCAGACTTCTATGCTGGCGGCCGGGGTTCAATCCTCGGTCCCGGCAAAGATTTATCTGATTTGATTACCAAACCCTTCCTTCACCTCTGATAAGACGTGTATTAATCACAACTTGTGAATGTGGGGAATGCCAGGCCTCCACCGTGGTTCAGATTCCACGTTAAACTGTAGGTCCTCCATTTCATCTCACAATCACCCTATCATTACACATTAGCGTAAGTGCGTATAACCCGAACGGGTAGTAAGACGCGGTGCTAATAATAATAATAATAATTAGTGTCCTCTATGCTATATTTGTAAAAATAATATCTACTCTATTGCTATCTATTAGAATTTTTGGAACTAAATTTTTGCTTGTTTCTATTTATTTTTCTAATGTTGGTTAAAAAGGTTAGTTTATTGTGAATGTGGCGAACTTCTGGGAGCTGGATACAAATTCTGGAGCTCTTCAGCACAATTTTCGAATAATGGTGCGTTATTATACATTAATAAAAAAAGTATATGTGTTGATTTATTCCCTCGTAATATATTTTAATTTTGTGTACTAAAATATATGACTAATATACAATACAACTTAAATTGTAATTCCTCTGTGTCAATAGTCTGCTCTCTACACACACTTGTCACATTTCTTTCACTCTTTAATTCAACACACTTCTTGTGCACTCAAATAGATCAGTACATTCGGATCTACCTGAATGACAATTAAATTATATTTGAACAAATATGATTTCTAGCTTTGCCATACATCTTTTTAAGTCTCATTTGTATTTACTTTTAAATAGAGATGTTCAATTTTCAGAAATAAAAGGACTGTACACTATATATGTTCCATTCTCTGCCATTTCTTTCTTAAAATAGCCAAAATATTGGTGTTATCCATACAATTTTCCAAATGTAAAAACACGTGGGCCTATACTATTTTGAATAATAATTTTAAAAAGTTGCACTCACCAAAATGACTGGGTATCTTTAGACCCTTCTAGGTCGAGTTGTAGGCCTACTCCTTAAACTAAAACCCATACAGAATTTACCTCATTTATAAAGGCTTAAAATTCGTCTTCAATGACCAAAATTAACTTTAGGCTACTTGGTATTAGATTTAACTGTTTTAAATGGTTTACTATTGTCCTCTGATTTTGGTGAAACATGTCACGAGAATTTTCAGGCGATTTGACTCGATGTAGGTGATCACAAGTATTCATAGTGATTGAGTTCTAGAAGAATGGTAAAACCTCTTTTAAATATAATATTGATGACGCCATTGAAATAAGACAACTCTATATTATAATAATTAGTAATGACACTTACTAACCTTTCATTACTATGACACTTTCCCAACCCATCTTAACCTAGCCTTTCATGTGATAACAAATTAAATTTTTAACTATAAATAAAATAAACCATTTAATATAATTAAATGTGAGTGGTACATGGGTCATTCCAAAAATAAGGCACTGTTTAAGTGTCCGGAAATATATGTGTTATCAGTAAATAAACTAAAAGAGATAGGAAAACTGAAACAATACCATATTATCAGCAGGAAACATCTTGACTTACATATATATTTTTTAAATTGGTAAATTTGTTTAGCTGCCCAAAACTACACAAGCTTTGAACTAGTGTACTATTAAAATGGGTGTCCCAATTCACAGTTTAAAGTGTTATTTTTGATTTTATCCTTTCTTACAATAATGTGAATAATATATTTTAACACCCTAGGGAAAGAATATATTACTAAGAATTTGAATCAAAAGTCAAAATATGATTTTTAATTTTTTTGGTATATTTTATAAATTAAATATGTGGGTCCCATATTTTTGTCCACTGTGTTACTTCCCCTTTGTTACCATATTATTGGACATTTTAAAACTTTTAGTTGGCATCACTGTGAAGACAAAGGTTGTAAAGAAGATCAGTTTGATTCCATGATCCGCCAATTTTGTTAGCTTTGGTTGTTTGTGCCTGAATTAAAAGAAGTGTGTTTTTTCATGGTAGGTGTGTTTAATCATTGTCCATTATGTTACTTTTATTGTCAGCAGAAATATATATACATATTTTAATCTGTTCTATAGCTATTATTACTCATGGCTCTATATGTACATTTAGGTTGGCTTAGTGATTATTCACTTTCAATTAGCCACATGTCTAAATTCTTAAGTTAGAGTGTCTCCTTTGTTACATGTCTCCTGTGTTACCTTGTGCATGGTAACACAGGAGACAAGAAGGTAACACAGTAGACAGTTTGATTACTCTAAGCCCTCCCTATCTTTAACTAACTAGTATTTAATATATATTTACCTGGCCACTTATAGATCTAAGCTGGTAGCCATAAGTGCTTATTTACATTGTTTGTTATCTATACAGAAAATGCCATTAACAGCAGCAGAGAAACAAAAGCAGTACCGAGAAAGAAGAAAGAAGGATAAAAACAAAGAAGAAGAATGCAAGAGAAAAGCACGAGAAAGGTATCACTCTTCAAAACATTTGGTTAAAGATATGTCAATGAGAGAAAAAAGATTGGTGAGAAGACAGTGGCGAACTAGCAAAAAACTTCAGAGAAGTGTTGCAAAATCTCGTAAAGAGACTGTTGAAATAACCCCATCTCCCTTGCCAAATAAAGTGAATAATATTCAAGAAGATAATTCAACCAGAGGGCGTAAAAAACTAAGACGGGATAGAACAAAACTATACAAGGAAAACATGAAGATTAAAAATGAAAATAAAAAGTTGAAGAAAAGTATTGAAAAATACAGAAAGCGTGCTTACAGAGCAAGTAATAGTAGAGAAAGCCACCAAATTGAACAACTGACCCCATGTTCAAAAAACAAAAGCATTTTTGGAAAAAAGTTTACCAGGAGTTAGAACACCAGGAATTAGAAAAGTCTCAAAACAGTTGTTCAAGTACCATACATTGACACACGCCATGTCATATGCGTACAAAATAAATAAAAAAAGGAGTCAAAAAGAAAGCTTAAAAGCAGTTATTAGGAGTAAATTGCTCAAGAAATATAGGATGCTTCGAGAGATAGGTTTTGAAGCATTGGGCCTAAAGTGCAGAATTACAAAGGCGACCAAGGCTAAAAGAAAAGTGTCTAAAACTGTTAAGATGATACAAGAGTTCTATTTAAGAGATGATGTAAGCAGAGCTAGTTCAGGCAAAAAGGAAACCATCACAAAACACAAAGAAAAAGTACAGAAAAGGTACATGTTAGTTACCATGAAGAATTTACATAGTAAATTTGTAAAGGAAGGAGGACACTGTTCTTATTCGTCTTTTACAGCTAATCGCCCATTTTATGTATCGACACCTACAGTTGATAAAAGAGATACTTGTGCTTGTAAGTTACACAGCAATATTATCTACAAAGTATCTGCCCTTAAAAAACTGTGTGCTATCAAAACCAATGACGTGAATTTGTTAGTTGAAATGACTGTTTGTAATATAGACTCTAAAGACTGTATGTACAATGAATGCAATACTTGTGCAAACAAATGTGTTCCCGTTGATATTATTACAGAAAATGCAGAAGTGGAATGGTATGAATAGGTCCGGAAAGAAGAAACATATGACAAGGAAGATAAGGCAATGAAAGTTAAGAAAATTTCAAAGGATAAGCTGAATGCTCCAATAAGCACATTTACAACAAATTTCAGCAAGAAATGATCCTTTTTAAGAAACATATTTTCAATATACACAAACAATACAAAGCCTATAGGAGTTGTCTTGACAATCTAAAGCCAAATGAAGTTGCTATCCACATCGATTTTAGTGAAAATTACAATTGTAAGCTTGCAGAAAAAGTTCAGGGCCACCATTTTGGGGCATCACGAAATCAAATCACACTTCACACAGGTGTTTTATATTTTAAGCAACATGAGCCAGTGTCATCTAGTAATGAGCACAATCCTAGTGCAATATGGGCCCACCTAGCACCTATAATGAATTTTATAAGGACAAATGACCCTAATATGGACACACTACATGTATTTTCTGATGGACCATGTACACAGTACAGACAAAAACAAAACTTTTACCTTTTTAGTCAGAGACTTTTTGAAAATGGATTCAAGCAAGGAACATGGTCTTTTTTTGAAGCTGGACATGGCAAAGGAGCAGCTGACGGAATTGGAGCAGTTTTAAAGCGAACAGCTGACAGACTTGTGTCCCATGGTAATGACATTGCTAATGTTCACCAGTTCCTTCAATTGGTGGAAAAGGAAACAACAATTAAGTTGTTTCTTGTGACTGCAGAAGAAATTGATTGTGTCCGCAAAACACTTCCATTGACCATACCAGTGCTATCTGGAACTATGCGCTTACATCAGTTAGTTGTAAAAGAAAAAGGGTGTATCAACTATCGAGATATTAATTGTTACTGTGAAGAGCTGAGTAATAAAGGGTTTTGCAATTGCTATGGCACCAAGACATATAATTCTTGTATTGTTAGTAATCAACATCAAGAAAAAGGAAAAGCAGGAGGCGGCCTAAATTATAAAAAAAAGAAAGTTAGCATTTATAATGATGTTTACTCTTCAACCTCTACTGAAGATGAACTTTCGGAACCAAATGATAGGCCTATAATCAAGGAATTACATAAGCCTAGCTCTTTCAATAAAGATACCTCTTTTAAAGATTTGTCTACATTGAAAGATCTCCACCCAAAAAATGTCACTAGTGGAGTGTACATGTTAGTTCAGATTAAAGGAGGAAAAGGAAATGCAACTAAATATAAATATGTAGGAGTGGCGCAGAGTGAAGTTGAAGATGATGGTGATATCAAGGTAATGTTTCTAAGAGCAGTTGATAAAAGTGGTAGAAATTATAGAATTGAAGAGAATGATGTTTCATATGTGCAGTTTGATCAAGCTCTTGAAATCCTTGAAACACCAACTCTAGAAATGAAAGGTGACCGCATTTATTACTCCAGTTGATGTTTATGAGAAGTAATTTCAAAGTGTTCCCAAACTTCTACTTGACATTATACATGATATTTTATAAAAAAAAGTATGGTTCTTGTTTGAATTAGCTATGTATGCAAATAATAATAACAACAATAATAAAGATCCAAGCCTCTTAAAAATAGGTGTCCCTTGTGTTACTTAGTGTGTCTCTTGTGTTACCATTTGTCCACTGTGTTACTGCCATGTTATTCTACTTTTATAAAAAAGTATTATAAATAAAAATGTAAAACAATGAGTCATTAAAAGTACAAATAAATATGATTTGCAAAAAAAAATATCAGCTGAAAAATAATATCTTTTATAATTCAATTATATTAAGTTTAAGACAATCTAACAGGAAAAACAGTAACATGGGGGACATTGAGTTTGAGTTTTCAGTCTAAAATATAACTTATGTGATTATTAACACTATTAGTTTGATTGTATATTCTATTTGATCAATGAGTATCATAAAACTAATGATATATTCGTAGTTTTGATAGCTGGGACATTTTTTGTAGGGGGGTAACACAGTGGACATATTTCTTCACCTCTTCATGTATTTTATGTAATTTAATGTAAAAAGGATATTAAAAGTGTACTGCTGATTATATAATCTTTTTTATGAATAAATAATAATTTCAATAAAAAACATATTTTATAAATAATATTAAAAAATATATTTTGGAAAACTAATTTCAAAAGAAGGGTATATTTTTGGAATGACCCACATATACAATGACAACCATTTTAGTGCACAGGATCACAGGACACAGGTGTAATGCAAAGCATGATGGGATGACATCTATCCAGTGTTGAGGATCACGGTTGTAATACAAAGTATCTTGGAAAAGATACACATCATCATCAATATTTACATTTCGAAAATGATATGGACAATGTGTTGTCGAGTTTTGTTTGGATGTAGTAGTCCATTCATTAAAAGTGTTTGGAAAAAATAAAAAGCGCATAAAATGGACAGATAAAGCGTATTATTGCCAAAATAAATTTAGTCAACAAACACACTATTTATTCCATTTAAAACACCCTTAAAGTGCACCCTTTAGTTAAGTGTGTTGTAAGGGATGTGTCACTCCACTTGAGAATTCAGATATCAAAAATAAATTGTGCCCTTCACCTCAAGATCATTGCAATATCCAAGTGCACTTGACTTTCAAAAGTCCATGGACAGACTATTCGGACACAACTATGCTAAGTTTACAAAAATATATATATTAAACTATTAAAAAGACTTCATTCAAAATTTAAAATACATAAATTGTTTAATTTTAAAATATTGTGTTATTCATTAGCTTGGGCTATCTGCAGATATCTCTAAATCGTCTAACGGCGCATATAGAGTCTGTTCATGATAGGTTTTTAACTAGATGACATTTCTTAAATTACATGTTTATGTTTTGGGCTGCCAACACTTCTAAAAGATCACTATTTTGTTATAAATGTTTTTAAATTACTTTTTATAATTTACATTTAATATACAGTTATGTAAACTTAAGTTTTTCACACGATTTTATTAATTTTAATAATTTCATTTTACCCAACCCGAAACAATATTTTAAACCTAATTAAAAGAAATCCAAGTAAACTAAGGTTGTGAATATACTATACATCAGAGATAAATTTGAAGCAATGCAATGTGAGGCCGAAAGAATGCCTCAACTGGGTTGACTTTTTCACACACATTAGGCAATAAGCCCCTTAAGTATCGAGGAAATACCTTTGAACCGAGACTAATACTGTCAACGTATTGCCTATGTGTGGGATTTCAAACTATTTCGCTTATTTCACATCTTATAAATTCTAGTTAACTTTTATTTGTCCACTCCATTTTAACAAACAGCACAAGATGAACAGTAAACAAAACTATGAGTAGCTAGCATGAATAATTGAATGCCTGTCTTCTTTATTGTGGATTCACACATTCGCCAAAAACTAGAGCAAAACAGAACATGGTCACGTGACAAGCTCTAAGCCAATACCAAGATTTCTGTCAAATTGATGTGATTTCTGCTAAAGTTCAACTCATCTCTACTTTGTCCACTCTGTCTGAGATATTTAGCACATTAGAACAAATCAAATCTCAGAACCAACAATCTAAAATCAGTATGCATGCACATTTGACAACCCATGCACTCTACAGCCAGAAACTAGCAGACAACTTCGTTGGCTTTTGTGAGGAGATTTAAAATAACCCGTTAATGTAAAGCATGTGCATTGATGTATTGGATTTTGCCATGACAGCGCTATAATTTGAAAAAATCCATTGGGAGAATGATCTAAAATATATTATGTTTATCCATTAGAAAATAAAATATGTTGATAATCAGCTGATTTAAGTTAGTGTAGCAATGCATCTTGGGTCAACATACACAGCATGTGAACTCCCATACCACTGAGGCAGATTCTGCTTTATATTTTCAGCAAACATGTGAATCAAGCTTTAGAGGACACATTCATACTGCCTCACTTTGAGGGACCAACATGAGATGGTTCGGCCTTGTATTGGTTCAACTCTGTTTGCCAAATGAACCAAGGTTACCTTGGGTTTCATATACAGTTGCACATTTGTTTGGCCTTGACTTGCTTCGCTTCAAATTTGCCTCCAATGTACATGCACCTAAAACTTGTTGCAGTAGGTTGCTGTTGACAGGAAGTGTGTTCAGGGAATAGTTTTCCATGCGTGGTATTTTGCCATACATACTCCATGTTAATTTATATGCATTTCCTCTGTTCCACCCTCCACATCTTAAACCCTTAGATCACAGTAGGTCATTAGTAATAACCATGTTGTTGATTGTACCAACCAAAGCACACAAATTAATATTACGTGTGTAGGCTTATAGTGAGCCTTTAGGCTAACCCAAATATATTTAGTCCAAAGCTAGTTTTGAGTTTGATTTAGCTTATTTTTTATTTTCAAGCCTTACAATTTCTCTACAGTCATACTCTATAATTGCTGGCCAAAGTGATTTTTTTTTGTAGGTTATCCACTAGGCCTAATTTTTACAACAAATTTTTTTACATGGCCATTACACACAAGGAAAAGTCAGAAAATTTAATTTAAAATAAAAAATAAGTGAATTCAAACTCATGGTTAAAAAAACAATAGGGTCAGTTCATGTCAAATCAACCAATCACTCAACCTGACCATTTTGTATTTGAACTAAATTTTTACCAATTATTCTTCCCTTAAAACTAACCACAAATATATTTTTTAAAGATTTTTTGATAGCCCCGTTTTCGAGAAATTGATTTTTGAAATTTCAATTAAAGTAGATTTTTTTCTCCCGCACCACATTTTTCAATTCTTATTAATTTCTGTTCTATTGCTGCTAGAATTATGCTGTTTGGTTCATTTTTTTCAATTTGAAATGGGCTTTAATTTGATATACAACTTGGCACACTTTTAACAAAAAAAAATTCCTCTCACTCTTTCAAAAAAATTTTTATTAATAATTGTAATGTGTTTTTTGAAAATTTGGAAAAAAATATATGCTATTTATGGTTTTGGTGTTGTCAAGAATCAAGCTGTGCTGTTAATCACTTATTTAATGTTCATTTGGGCATTACAATAGAGTACTGGTTGATGCATTTCAGTCTTTCTTAACTAACAATTCTGACAAATTATTTTGTTTCTTAGGTGAGCTAATTTGTTGTTGACCCTATAATAACTGAAATTACTTCTACAAAACTGATTAAACTTCAATACCCCAAATTGAAATAAAATTATAATGGTGGAGCATTCCAATGGCAATATTGTTGTTCCTGAAAATGACAGTGATTTAGTGGATACCGATAATGAAGTCAATGAAAAACCACATACTGTCCTATTGGAGGCCATTTCTCAACTTGGTGGGAAGCAAAGGTTAGTATGTTTGGTATTTTTAAATCAACAAGGCTTATTCTAATAATGAGAATAGCATATAATTCCATCAGTTTCTACACCCGTAACCTTCATCAATGGGCACATAGATAAATACTCCAGTCTTGTCTATTTTGTTTTACTGGCGATGGAAAGATTGCACTTTGAAGTATGATTAGATGTACTGAGCTTACTAGAAATATAGAATATTCAACTATTGATTTAAATTGATTTTAAGAATTGACACCTTGACAAGGTTCATTTCTGTGTCCAGGTGTAATTTTTTTACACATATATTTAAATTTGATATATTTTAATACAATTTTGTGCCCATTGGTGGCTGCATGGTTTAAGGCATTACTCTCGCAGTAGACTAGACTGTTAATGTTGGAGAGATTGAAGTTTAAATCTCAGTTAGATATATTGAGAATGGTTTTTCCACAATGGTTTTCTACTCTCCTTCTGAGTAAATGCAGGTACACTTCCTACAAATATTACTACCTCATCCCTAAAACCACTGGTGTAACTAGCACATTAGCGTACAGCAAGTAGCAAGATGCGGTGCTAAAATAAATGTGGTTTAGTAAATATGGTAAATTATTGTGCGGCAAATTCATCTCTCTTCTAATGTTCTTGCAATCTGTTAACATAATTACTACTGATATTATTGTTTAATGAGCTAGGCTCTACTTTGTGTTATGTTTCTCTATCAATTCATTGTGAAAGCCATTTTGGTAAGAAACATAATTTACTAAACATTTTTACAGGGTAAAACCACCAACTCGTAAGGAACCAAGTCTTCAAGTTTCCGAGTTCCACTTGGTGAAACGGGGCTCAGGGTTTAAAAGTGATGTAAATGTTAATGAGTTGGTCGAAGTTTTGGGACAACGGAGTAGTCATGCCAAGATTGGTAGAAAACTTCAATCTATCCAGAAGAAATCTAAAACCTTAAAAAAACCTCTAGAAAAAAATCTATCTGAAAAAGTAAGTAAAAAAATCTTTAGTAAAATAATGTATGCTTGATTAATTTACTCTTATGTTTATTCTATTTGTCCAAAATGTATTCTAGCAAATAGTTTCATTATTTTCTTTTAGATTCAACGTTCTCTTGGGTTTGAAAATGTTAAGAAGGAATTGGGCAAGTGGGATGCTGTCGTCCATAAAAATAGATCATCTGATTCCCTCTCATTTCCTTTAAATAAACCAGATTCCAGGCTACCAACATCAAACGCTTTGATTGCCAATTGGAAGGTAAATAATGGTTTAGCTAAATATTTATGTAATTTATTTTAAAAGTTAAGTTTGTTACTTGTATATTGTCTTTTACTTAACTCTGTTGGCATAAAGAAGTTTGGGCATGTAATATGTTAACAGTCGCAAAAGCCAACACCATTGGAAGCTCAGCTTGAAGAGATATTATCAGGAAGCGCTGTTGTGCAAGAAGATAGAAAAGTAAGTGATTATACACCACTAGATAACTTAACTATATTTTACAAATTATATTAATTTTTAATCTTCATATATGCTACACTGCTACTACTAGCTAATTAGCAAATTGAACCATTAAGTTCATGGGAGCAGAATTAGTAATATATGAACTTAAAGAACTAACAATTCACTTGAAAAAGAAGATAAAAAATCATCTATCTCAGACTACCCCTTTGAGTATTCAACCCCATCCTCATGGGCAAAAATCAGCCATGCTAGCTTATTTTTGCTATCTGACTATTTTACTTTAAATTTTTTTAGGTATCTTATTAGGCCTATACTTGAGTTTGTAACTCCATGTATCTCCTATTTAGTGTCTATTTTGACCAATAACCACATGAAATTTACTACTTTTATGTTTTTAGCCAGGACTTGAAGCAAACTACTAAATGTATTTTACCTTAGTTCTTTGTTTTACTTAGTGTCCTTGATGTAATTACTTCTCCGGGTGTCATGATGGCAAGTCAAGATAAGATTTCATATATTGACACAGTTAATTTTCTTTGATATTTTTTTAAAAGCTATTTACATTGGGAAAAAATAGTAATAATAAATACCCATGTCAATGGATACATAGTCTAAACGTTGAGCTAATTTATTCTGGTTTGACAATTACATAAGTTGAGGTTCAAATCTCAGCCAGGTGCACTCCCCCCACACAAATTCTACCTCCCTCATTACTACCACATTTTCATTATTTATATATGTATAGCGAAAACTTTAGGGAAATATACTGGGAAGAAAATCGTTAAAGGCATTTTTTTACTGAATAAATTACTCATATTTTAAATATTATTTGAATATTCAGTTAATTGATTTTATAATTGTTGGCTTATTTATAAAAAAAAATTGTTAATCCTCCTAAATTTGATACATATAGGCTACTGTTGGGCTCTATGGTTATAAAAATAAATTAAATTGTAAATTATGATTTTTAACATTTGGACCACTCTTTTGAATAGGAGAGAATTGGAATGAGAGTTTAATCATTGTGTATTTGCTGAAGCAGTAGTGGGGAAGTACCAGGGTAAACTACTCTGCCTAGCATATGTAATGAGGGGAGAAAGCGCTTGTGCCACAAGAGCTGGGTTGGATAGTCCTTAAGACTGGTTTGAGATATAAATCACATGACAAACTCTAGATCTTCCAAGTAAGCAACTCTGTTTACCTTAAACAAAATTATTTATTAGTATTACTTCCTACTAATTCTTTCAAGGCTGAAGAAGTTGAATATCCTCTTAGTTTGGAAGAAATGATAGAACGGAGGAAAGAAATGGCCAAACTGAGGGCTGTGCAGTCGTTTCAAGCAGCAAAAGCAGTCCGACAGAAAAAGATCAAAAGTAAAAAGTGAGTTACTTTTATTTTATTCAATTTCCCAAGTTGTGATTTTCAATACTCTACCTATTTCAGTTAACTGTTTATAAAATTTAGAAAATATGTACTTAATCTGATATAATCTAATTTTGAAAAAACGTTTAGTCACAAGTGACAATATCCAATCTTGTGTAGTCTAGCAGGGTGGCCACAGACGGAGAACAGTCAGGTAATTTGAAAACTGAGAAAAAATTAGGGAAAATTCAGGGAATTTGACCATGAAACATGGAAAATTAGTCATCTACACTAATTCAATCAAGATAAACTTCAGTATCATAATACTTACTAAACTCCTCTTTACTATTGTAAACAGCAATTAAGGTCAAGTAAACTAACTTGTGAATGTGTGGAATGCCAGGCCTCCACTGTGGTTCGGAACCCACGTTAAGCTGTAGGTCCTCCATTTCATCTCACAATCACCCTACCATTACACATTACCGTGTGTACAACCCGAACGAGTAGTAAGACGTTGTGCTAATGATAATTATGATGACAAATACATAAATAATCATCAATCATTGTTTATTTAGGATTTAAAAGAAAATTACATAATTGATTTTTTGATACAATCCTGAAGTACCTAAGGTACAACATCTTCAGGTCTTGCAGTTAAATATTTTATAAAATATTGAAATTATAAAAAATTATAGTAATAAAGTGATTAAAAAACAAAAAGTTTTACATATATAACATTTTCTTTCCAAAATATTTACATAGTTGTTTTAAGCATACTTGAAGTATCCAGTATTTAATTTTTCTTTTCGCTATACTTATTTGAGGGATTTCTCAGAGTTTTGATGGTAGCAAATCAAACAATTTGGGGATGGTACATCTCAGTTCCTGTTTACCATAATAATAATTAGAGTATTTGCCGATTTATACACTTCTTTGTTAGAAATTGAGCTGATGTTAAGGGAATGGATTTTTTCTTTGCTTGGATTTATTGGATTGGTAAGATCCTATAAAGAGGCTGTACTTATATAATTGTATGTTTGTTAACATTTTTGGTACCAAATATAATTTTTCAGGATTTTTTCTTGCAAAAGTGAAATTTTGATTGTGTAACATTCTGTTGTTCTCCCCATATGGATATGCCATAAGATATTATTGATCGAACTAATGATTTAAATATTATTACTATCGTTTTGATATCCAAGTCATTCTAAGATGTCAATCCTTTTACTTAGTTATCAAGTTTTTGTATGTGCCTGTTCCATTTGTGATGTTTGTCAATTATTAGTCCAAGGTAAGTGTGTCTGTTGTGTTCAGTTTTTCGATACAGTAACAACATGTTTGTGTCCAGTTATGCAAACAATTATAGCTGTGATGTGTAATATTGACTCTTCTTGTATGGTGCATTTTAGGAGAACAGATATGTATAACTTTAGTTTTCTTTGCATTTATTACTAGACGATGACCATGAGTCCATATTTGTATCTCGTTGTAGTCTTGTTGCTTGTTGTAATCTGCTATTTGAGAGGTTTTCGTGAATAGTCAGTATTGCGGTGTTGTCTGCATATAGTATAGGTAGATGTGTTCATGCTTTACTTGTCTTGTGATAGTATTGATGTAAATTTGATATAGAATAGGTCCTAGAATTGAGCCTTTTGGTACTCCCATATTTGTCACTTTGGTTTAACTCTTTTGAGTGCTAATTTGTACATAGAAAAGTCTCTTAGTGAGATAGTCCCTAAACCATCTTAAGTATGATCCACCAATTCCAATCATTTTTAATTATTTCAATAATATATCAATGTCATGCATGTCAAATGCTTTTTTGAAGTCACAGGGTGTCTACCATCCGGGAAAATCAGGGAAAACGAGAATTAGCCGGGAATTTGAAGGGATCGGGAAAAAACGGGAATAAGTCGGGAATTAGGTAAATCACAATAAAAATCCAGGAAAATGATATATAATAATCATTAACTCACTAAATTATGTCATCTTTTTGTTTGTAGCTATGTAATATATTTTTAATTCCTAGTAAACAATTTTAATACAAATTTTAAAAAATTATTCAAATCTTACAACTTATTATTATTTATAAAAAAGATTAATAGAAAAACGAGAGTGGGGGGGGGGGGGAGTTATAAGGATGTGATATACTTTTTTTTAGTCGGGAATTTTAGGAAATGATCAGGGGAAATCAGGGAAAAGGTCGGGGATTTCATTGGTCAAGTTGAGTAGACACCATGAGTCAATAAATAGGGCCAAAACAGGCTTACTGTTGTTAGGGGCTATATTAATTTTATCATAAAAATGTTCTAGAAGTTTTTTAACACTTTTTTGTTTTTGAAATCCATATTGCCTTGGGTTTGTTATATTCTATTTATTTAAATAATCTGTCAATTTGTTAGCCATGTATCTTTCTAATATCTTCTCAAAAGTTGGTATTATTATTACTGGTCTATAATTACCTTAGTCTAAATGGCTCCCACATTTGTAAATGAGTCTAATAAGAGATCATTTCATTTGGTTGGGAAATGTGCCAGTTTTTATTGAGGTATTTATTATGTCTACTAGTGCCAGAATTAAATTTGGCCGTTTCACTGAAGAGATACTTTTATTAATTTCTGTACAGATAGTTTTCAGTATGAACAAGGAAGTGTTGGCTATTGTGTCTTCCATTTGTGTAAGTAATTTTTTATAACCTTTATGCAATATTTCAATTATTCCATTGTTAAAAGAAAATGAAACATTTTTAGACACAGTTTTCAAGTTTTCTTTATTTTTAAATGTGTGCATAAGCTCTTCATCTAAGTTATTTTTGCTACGTTTACCTATAACTTTGTTTACTTTGCAGCACGTGTTTTTCATGTTAGCTTTTAAGTTCCTAAATAATTTACTATGGTGTTCAATTTTGGATTTATTTATAGCTCTTTTTATCTTCCTCCTCATAAATTATATTGGTTGGATTTGACTTCCATTGACAATAGAGTTTATCTCTGATTTTAATTTTTCCTAAAAGGTAGGTATTAATCCAAATTGTGTTGGTTGTATTTTGTTCTGAGAGTGGCCAATTTGTTGTATTATATACTTGCTGGTGACCTGGTGGTCTAGGGGTAAGGTGTCGGACTTCTATGCTGGCGGCCGGGGTTCAATCCTCAGTCCCGGCACAGATTTATCTGATTACCAAACCCTTCCTTCACCTCTGACAATATGTGTATTAATCACAACTTGTGAATGTGAGGAATGCCAGGCCTCCACCGTGGTTCGGATTCCATGTTAAACTGTAGGTCCTTCATTTCATCTCACAATCACCCAACCATTACACATTAGCGTAAGTGCGTATAACCCGAACGGGTAGTAAGACGCGGTGCTAATAATAATAATAATATACTTGCTTAAAAGTGTACTCCCGTAGAAGATTGAACCAGTCTTATCTCCATCTTCTTCTATAAATATTGTCCACGGCAGCCAGTGGATTCCGTAGAGCTTCTTGGGGTTAATTAATTAATGGTGGGGGTGGAGAACATAGCCGATTAAATAAGTAGAAATTTATGAAATAGATGCTTAAATTATATTTTAAATAAACATTAAAATACATTTTGAAACACTGGTTACATAATGAAAAGAAAACAAATAACTTAATACATGAAGATGGATAAATTGTTAATTTGGTGGTAATTTAGACACATGGTTTCCATTTTATCCCACCTATCTCTAAACCCTCCTTGACCATCACGAAAAGAATGCAACTATTTGTAATTCTGAATATAGGTCATCAGTTCGCGTGCTAACCAGCAAGTGTGTCACATTTGACGCTTCACTTCCACATAATATCAAACCACAGACACTAAATCAGATGTGCTGATTGGCTAGCTGTTCGCGCCAACCCTGCCCTATCCACTGTGAAACCACATGTGCAAGCCACAGGTGTATATATTCATACATCAAGTCATGTTATCTGCAGCTGTCATTCTTTATAGATATTATCAATACCTATAGAATAACAAATAATACAGGAAAATGTTATCAATGTTGGTTGCAAATAAATGTGTTTGAATTTTCTCTAGTGTTCTTCCAACCAAAATCCGGGTGTATATTATATTTTTGCATTATGTTTTAATACTATTCATCAACTTGACCAACTTGTTTGAGCCTTATATTTTAGCTGATGAATTATAATTGTAAATAAATGTTCATTTCTTACACTATGTTTCGTTACAAAAATTATATTTAAATTGTACATTTTCGTGTTTGTCAATTTCACTTAATACATCAACCACTTTATTAACTGCTTGATTTATAAATTAAATTTATAATTTCTAGATTAACCTATCTAAATCTTAACTTTCATTTTCTAAGTTATTTGCTTTATGTTATCTTTGGTAAACGACAAATGCCAAATCATTTTAGGGGAGACCAAATTAGATATGTTAGTTATTTTTTACTATGAAAAGGCAGGAGTTTAAATTGAGAACTTTACAGGAGTTTGTGTTCTGTTATCCTTTTTAAGTTTCCAGTATAAATTAGATTACATAGAAGCACTAATTTGTCCCTTAGTTTTTACAGAATCTTTGCTTAAAAGAGATGAATGATCTTATTACAATATTGAGGATTATAAAAGTATTTTAGCTTGTTGTCATGACAGATAGAAATGGGCGTGGAACATGCAATGCAGTCTTTATTGGTTATTTTGATTCCAATGTATCGCTCGCTGCTATTTATTCATATTATAAATAACTCATTTTAATTAAAAGCTATGGCCCGCTTCTGTGGCAGCATGATCCAAGGCACTATTCTCGCAGTAGACTAGACTGCCGATGACTGGGGGGAGGGGGGTTAAGGGCCAAAGTTTTACACTCAATCGGGTGTCCTGAGGGGGTGGTTTTTCTTAACTGGTTGATTCCACTCTGTCAATGCAAATACGAATACACTTAATCTAAACATGACCTTCCTAATCCCAAAAACCATTAGCTTAATCAGAACATAAGCTATAACCCAAACGGTTTGCAAGAAGCAGTAATAAAAAGAAAATTCATTAACTTACCAACAAGGAGTGACATAAGTACATTATAGATTATTTAATTGATAGTATAAATTGTCTTTGCAATTTTTTTTATTAGAACAATTGATAAAAGCCTCAGTGAGCACAAAATTCTTATAAGTTTCAAACAATTTTATTTTAGTTTAACTAAACCTGAGCTTGTGAACTTCATTGAATACAATTTGCTAACTAAACTGCTTGATGAAAATATACGTAACTTGAGCACAGTAAACAATAATGTATAATATGTATCAGTTATATAATAATAATTTTTAGATACACTATTATCATCCCGGCACAAATTTATCTGATTACCAAACCCTTCCTTCACCTCTGACAAGACATCTTGTGAATGTGGGGAATGCCAGGCCTCCACCGTGGTTCGGATTCCACGTTAAACTGTAGGTCCTCCATTTCATCTCACAATCACCCTACCATTACACATTATCGTAAGTGCGTATAACCCGAACGGGTAGTAAGACGCGGTGCTAATAATAATAATAATAATAATAATAACTATTATCATCATCATAGGTGTAGAAAGTTAATTTTTCTAGAAGGGACCACTAGAAAATTTTACTATAACTTTAGCCTATAAATGTTTTATATATGTATGTATGTATGTATGTATGTACTCGCTTTGCTCATTGTAATAAACATTAAATTTAAATTAAAGGTATTTTAATCTTATATATTTAGACAAATAACCTGCTGAATAAATTATACATAGTGAACTTATCCCCGGTGAATTTTCTTTGCTAGTGGGTGTAAACTATTGTAATTTCAGAGCTTTTTTTGATAGGTCTTGCAGTTTAGCCACAAGAGACCTCCAAAGAAAGGTTCGCACCAACTTTAAAGTTTCTCTGCGATTTTGAATCTTTTCCATTGTTAAAAATTAAAATCTTTAACTTTTTGGAATTTTCCTGTTGGTTACAGTTTAAAAGCTATAAGTTTGCCAAATTTAAACTTTCTAGCTCATCTGGAAGTGGGTAAACATTAATGTCGCTGAGTGAGTCAGCCATGTGGCTTTATAGTAGTATAATGGACCAACCCTACGGGAGGGGGGAAGGGGTATACATAAAATTCCAGGAAGTTTTGAATCCCCCAACCCCATCCTTTATACTTCCTTGCTTCTTCTAATGTAAAACACTGCCTGGATATAAAATTTTAACATAAATGTTAAAACCATTTTCAGAATATTTTAAATTTAAAAATATATGTAAACTAACTCAAAATAAATTTTTCTATGAAAAACAAGTATATGATGCTAATCATCATGTAAAGCACTACTATGATACATTTTAAACAAAATCTTAAAACAATTTTCGAGAAACTTCTAATTTTCGAAAATTAGTAATACCCTTAAGCAAATTTTCTACCAAAAGATAAGTATACGGTATTATTAGTCATGTAAGATACACCCAAGATACTTATTTGAAACAAAATTGCTCAAGTCATTTCCAAAAATCAAATTTTTCACAAGTATTAATCAATAAACAACCTTTACTTAATATCTAGAATTGATAATTAAAAAACAGCTGAAAGTAATACCATATAATGTATAAATATCATGTTGGCATACAATCCATCAAATTGTTTTGGTTGTGACACCATGTACAGACAGACAAACTGAGAAAGAGAGAGAATGTCCAGCTACACTTATTTTAGGTTTGGAGACACATTAAATGTCAATATATATCATAATATCAAGGTCAAATTTTTTCACAATTATATTTTCTCAGTATATGAGAAAGTAAAAGTAGATATGTTCAAAAATAATAAAGTATTTTGTAAACAAAATTATATCATAATGATGTTATCTTAAAACTTAAATGCAAGCAACTATAATATTGTTAATATTAGCATTATTATTATTATTATTATTATTATCTGGGCCAGTGAGCATATGGTCAAGATCCTTAAGGCTGGTTTGGCAGTGACGGGGACATCAGGGTTTGAATCCCAGCTGAGTGTATTGAGGGTAGTTTTTCATAAATGGTTTCCCACTCTACCACTATGCAAATTCTGGTACAGTTCCACTAATTCTAACTCTTATCATTCTTACAACAATATCATAATTGATAGCCTAGTTATACATAGAGCTGAAAAGGTAATGAATCACGGGGAAATAAAAACACATTTCACCTCATTAAGGGTCTCGTAGGAAACAATTTCTGCTGGTGGTTCTTTTACTAACCAGGTGTCAAACGTATATTTGCGTTTTTTTAAATCAACCATATTTTTATGTAACAAAGACTAACACCCTAGCAACATGCCATTACTATTTTACCACTGATTCCCTTCTAACACAGATGTTCACAACCTTGTAATAACTAGCAATCCTGTTCAAATTTTGTCTATAATTTCAAACATTTCATAGTTACTAATAAAAAAATCAACAGACCTAAACTCATAAGGTTGAATAACACAGAATGTAGACTAATCACCATAGTAACACCCATTTTAACTTCCAGATAAATTATTTCAGGTACTTAAACCTCCCAGTAAAAAAGTGATGAATAAATATATTTTGTCTGGCGACACTATCTGTCGGTCATAAGATGCAGTTTTAACCTATCTGCCAGATAAAAATATAGGTCAGATTAATATTTATCCGGGAATCATTAGACCGGCCCTAAGTCAAGTTAAATTTTGAGGACTAATCCTTGATTCAGCTCTATCCTGGAAACCTCACATAAACTATCATATTGACCCGAATAGTGTGATTTTTTTCACCTAAAAATGTCCTTCTGAAAACTACTAGTATTATATGTGCATTTAATGAGAGAAAAAAAGGGCAGTTTTTTATTTAGGTCTATTTTGTAAAATTCTGGAAATGTACTGGCCAGTGGGAATAATAATATCTAATTATAAACTCGAGGTCAAAACGAAGTGAGATAGGATTTCAGTGTCACTGAACTGTTAGTTTAGTAATGGCAGATTCTGTTACTAAAAAATAACCCATGGCAAATCTACAAGTGAGTGATTGTGTTGAAAAGAAGGTTTCCTCGGTGTCTGTAGTAAACAAGGGAATGAAAAGAAGCTAAGTGAATCTTAAATAATAGTGTGTCAAATTTATTAAGTTTTTACCTTGAGTTTTATTTGAAAGCTTTATTTTTCATATAAAATACTTCAAAAATTTAGTTTTGTATTATGTGCAAGGACGTATTGTATTCGGGCCAATGAGGTATATTTTCACTATAATTGCACCCTAACTTGTTTTTTTAATGTCTTATAAATAACCTTAACACCTACCTATAAATTACCTTAAAACACCTTAAGACCTATTTATTTTTCACTTCATTAAGGACATATTAGCTATGTTAATGTTGTATGAGGGTGTTCAAATATCACCTACTTTAGCCCACTCATAATTCTTCAAAACAGAACTATAAAAACTTTGAACCAAACCCCTTTTCTATGGCAACACATAAAATGTAGACCTATATAAAAACTAATATTTGATTTTTGGATCGAGTATGATATGACATTTTTTTTACAAAATTAGCAATAAACTTGCAGTTAGCTCACTAAACCTTAGAAAAAACAATAACATTGCTTGTTCCACCAGAGGCATCAATTTATTAACACACATGTTAACACAGTCCACTATGGGTGTAAATCAATTCATGGCAGTGGTACTAGGCTCCTAAATAAAATACCAAAGGATATAAATTGTCTTCCACAGTATCATTTTTCAACAAGGTTAAAAAGTGGACTAATGAAACTACATTTTAATTATATAGATAATTAATTTGTTGTTTTGATTATAAAGTATTTATCTGAATACTAATGTATTGAAATTAATTATTTCTAACTCTTGAGGGCGCAGGGTTCAATCCTTGTTCTCGGCACAGATTTATCTAATTGCCAAACCCTTGCTTCACCTCTGACAAGATATGTATTAATTACAACTTGTGAATGTGTGGAATGCCAGGCCTCCGCCATGGTTCAGATCCCACGTTAAACTGTAGGTCCTCCATTTCATCTCACAATCACTCTACCATTACACATTAGCGTAAGTGCGTACAACCCAAACGGGTAGTAAGATGCAGTAATAATAACAATAATAATTCTAACCTTTCTAAATATATTATTTTTTCATGTTGTTGACATGTATTATATAGCGGGGCCTATACAGAATTAATATATTTTCTCTAAAATACTGCTTTCTTTTATATTTTAGTTTTACTTACTAAATGATACAAATTAATTTTTCTCCTTAAACATTCATGTTATGAATTAATATAATTATTGTTATAACACAAAAATGTCAATATATTGTATTTACTTTGATTGTATCGCTGAATAATTTTAAACGTTATATAATCCCCTCACAATTTCTAATAAAATTATTCATGTTTTGTACACACACACATCTATAATTTTCTTTGTGATAATTATTTAAAGAGCCTTGGCTCATTTAAACATCAATTAAAAAAAATTGAAATTGATTAATATTTTTTATTTCTATTTTATGTATTTATTGTTATTTTTGAACCCAAACTACTCCCAAAATTTTGGGTAAATTTAATTGTTTTATTAAAGGTTTAGCTTTAAACTTTTAAACCTTAGTAAATATTGATTGTAATTCTTAATAACATAAAAAAAATCGTTTTCATTCACAATTTTGCTCTCTAACAATTTTTTTTCAATGAAATTTTTGAATTTTAGTGAGAATCTTTCATGCATCATTGTTGAAAATTTTTCTAACCATATTTAAAATGTATGTATTACAGTAAATAATACTAAGTTGTACCAATATTTTATCAACTTTTCAATTCAAACATATTTGTAATTAAAAAAAAATCAACATTTGCATTCCATTACCCTACTTACATTTATCTCCCTCAAAATCACTTGTTTATTTTGTGTGTCAAGATATCATCGACTCCAGCGACGGGAGAATATACGCAAACAGCTAAAAAACTTTGAACAGCTTAAGAAAGAAGACCCTGAGGCAGCTCTGAGGCAACTGGAGCAGATTGAGCGATCTCGTGCAGAAGAAAGGATGACGCTACGACACCGCAGCACAGGAAAGTGGGCTCACAGCAAGGCTATCAGAGCCAAGTATGACACGGAGGCATGTATAGTAAAAAAATAAAAACTATATAAATATAAAATCATGAAACACCTTTTTTGATAAATACTAAACATGTTTAGTTGACAATAAATTATTGCCTATAAATAATTTTAAAATATTTAAAACAATGTATTGATGAGCTCCATGCTAGAAATTTATTTGTTAAATTATTTTACACCTAGCTTTTAAATTATATAATTTAAAACATGTCTTTAGCATTCAAAGCCATCTTCAGGCTTTGAATGTTAAGTAGTATTATGGTCAGAAGAACAGTTTTAGAGACCCGATTTGTTGGCCGCACGGTCTAACTCGCCCCTCTAATGTTAGACTATATTTCCGAAAATGGGAAAATCGAGGTTCAATCCCGGTCGGGTGCACTGAGGGTGTTTTTTACTAAATGGTTTTCCACTCTCCTTCCACACAAATATGGGTGCACTTACCATTAAAACCTCCTAATCCATAAACTAATAATGCAATTAGTACATACGCATATGATCCGATCGGCTAGTATGACTAGCGGTACTTAAAAAAAACAAGTTTCATGAAATACAAGCACAATTTTTTGTGGTCAACATTGATGTCTTTTTACCTTATTGTTAATGTTATTTTATAGGTAGAAACATGCAAAAGGTGAGGTTATTTTTAGGGGAAAAGTAGTGTTATCTTTCTCAAAAAGTGATTGTATTATAAGCTGAAAGCGGTGTTATTATTTACGTAAATACAAGTCAAATTATTATTTGTTAAAAAAAACTAAAATACAACTGTCTAAATTTTTTGTTCATATTATATTTAACTATTTATATACAAATTCTAGGGAAAATCAAATATAAATACGCACAAAAAATTCACTCTTATTAATATCAAACTCAATATATCAATATCATTACCTTTGAGTCTTACGAATAGAAATATCGAAATAATTGATTGTCAACTTAGGTTTAGGCCAAATAATAACACCGAAACATGTCATCATATCAGACTAAACTACTATCACATAATGAGAAGGGAATACAAATTAAGAAGATATAATTTTGCCAAACATGACTGCCTGTAGCAAGGTCTATATATAATAATGTCCTTGCTTGAACCTAGCGGGAAATCTTTCAAAGACTATCGAAATTTATGTATCGTAATGTGTAAAAGTAGAAATCATGACTTTTAATGCTAGCTTCAGACAAAAAAAAAATCTTAAATATCCTGAAAACACTAATTTTTCCTGTGGTCAATTTTTTGCCTATAAAATAAGTAAAAATTGATATTATTCATTTAAACAGCAGCCCTGCTATAGTGCTATCACCAATGTTACCACATTGATAATTATATTTAATGATGTGATATTTGCCAAATTACAAAGAAATTGTGTTTATTTAGAAAGCTTAAATTCGTGTTTTTCGTGTGAAAACAGTAAAATTTGTGTAAAAATTGGTTTTATCGGAAATACGAATTTTGCATGTCTCTATTTATATGTATTGATAATATCTATAAAAAGTTAAAGATGTAAATAACATTACTTAAGGTATGGATACATTAAAGAATTCTCACTAACGTTCGTGACCATCATTTATTGTTCTTCCTACCAGAATCCTACGATAATTTGATCAAGATTTTGTTCGACACACTTTTTGCGTTAAACTACAATCTTTTTCACGCTGAACCAAATATGTCACTATAGTTGATTTTTGCATTATTCTAAGCTTTTGCATATCCAAGATTTTCAATATCAAATCTAAACCTTTACTTACTATTTCAAATTTATTTTGAATTAAATATCGTGCTTTTAAAAAAAATTAGTAAACTCACACTCAAATATTTTATTGTGAAAATGTTTAAAAAATAATCTGAATCAACTATTTAATCATGGAATTTTTTTATTATTTTTAATAAAAATGTAAATATAACCATATGACCTAACTAAAGTATAACTCAGTAGTCTTGAGGTTAAGTGCTCGCTCAGTTCAGGATCCGATGTTTGTGGGTTCAAATCCAGCTGAAGTTGATAGATTTTCCTAGAGCGATTAAAATTTCCTAGCACAACTTCATCGGAGGGGAAGTAAAGCTCTTGTACCCATGTCGATTGGGGCATGTAAAAGAACCTGGGAAGGTGTGTGAAAATACCTTTACTGTAAAAATTGTCAGGCCCTTTTGTTTTCACTCATAGGCATTCTCGTGTGTTGTTGTAATCAGTCGGTTCAGAAAGTGCATGTTAAATACCTCAAATATTTTTTTTATTTTTTTTTCAAATTACATCAAATATTATGATGAAATTGTTGTTTATATTTTAATCACATATCAATGTTTGTTTCTATTGGTTTGACTTTGTAATCTAATTTTCAATTAAATTTGGTCAAATTCAAATCTTGGATCTATTTGGATTTGGTAGATTCGGATTTTTAAATTTCCAAATTTCACACAGGTTTACATTGTATCTTATACAATAGAATAGATATATTTTATCTTTTTATGATTAAATCTTTTAATTTATTTTCTCATTGAAATTCTATTTTTTAGAGTCGACAAGTCTTAGCTGAACAGTTGGCAATCAGTCGAGACTTGACTCAAAAATTGAAAATGGTTTCCGCTAGTAGTGATGAAGACAAAGATGATGAAATAGAAGTCTCAGATACAGAAGCAGATGGAGTAAAAAAATCAGAAATTGATCAGTTTGTTAGCGGTTATCGTAAGTTTTGGGCAGAACAAAACCAAAAAAAGGCTTTGACTAATGTAACTGTGAGCTCATCTAGCAAAAATGTTTCTCATATTGTTAACAATAAATCGGAACATAATAACAAAGTTGAGAAATTGAAAATTCAGATGAGTGTTGTGGAAAAGGTGGAGGAGTTAACTGAAGGTGGGGGTTTACGGTGCACTGATGAAGTAATGACAAAACTTATCAAACATGACAAATCCTGCAATCAGAATAAAATTATAGAAAATACAGATTCCCCTAATCAAAGTTTAGTTGCCATTAAAAAAAATGTTGGTGATGCAATTAAATCGGACTCACTTGAAAAGGTTGAGAGGTGTCCATCAAATATGTGCAACAGGTCTATTACCGGGGATAATGTGCATGCAGTGAAAACACCAACAATTTCTGAGGCTTTTTTAGGTAGAGATGAAACTAGCCAAGAGGAATTTTCAACAACTGTTACATCAAGTGGTGACTTTATTGTAACTTTGGCAAAGGAGAATACCACTAAAACACACTCAAACATAACTGGCAAAAAAAGAGCAACTAAAAGAGTCAAAGAAAGTAATTCTACATCAAATGTTGGTTGGGTTGAAATGGAAATGATAGATAATAAAAGCCATCAAGGAGGTGATAAAATGGATAATATTCACATTGATGATATATTTAATGAGATGGAAATTAAATTGAGGCATAAAATTAATAAAAAGCTCATAACTTTGAAGAAACGCATGAATATTAACAATGCATACACTGACATGGTTGAGGATGAAGATGCATTGAAGTCAATAAATATAAGCAAAGCTCCTTCTCTAGAAATGAAAAAGTCTTTAAAGCATCCTGTTATCGATGAAGAACTAACAGAAATTGCAGGCAAAGAAAATCCTACGAATATTTCTATCGGTACAGAGGTAGATGAGATCATTTCAGTTTGGGAGCCCAAAAAATTAGAAAAAGAAAGATCTGTAGAAAATAGAAATCTTGTTATAGACCCAAATGATTATCTGAAGATTAAACCTAAATATCTCAGATCGGAACATCCTGACCTTTCCACAAGAGGTGACGAAGGTATTGATGATGAAGAAGATGAAGAGGAGATGAAAAGGTACAACATAGTTTCTGAAGCATTTGCTGATGATAATGTTGTCGCAGATTTCAGGTAATTATTATTTGTTTTTATTCTTTTAAGTTAAGAAATTTCTAGCTACCAAAGATCTATGTAAGTAATATATTTATACTTATATAGCAAGCACAACTCAACGGACAAAATAAACTAGACCTCTGCCAGAATGACAATTTGACTTCAGAAAATTTTTTGTCGGGAGATAATTTCTCCAAAAACTTTGAATGATTTGCAGTATTAGGTCTGAACCAAAATATTTGAATTCTGTGATCTTGTAGTACTTGTTAAAGGAAAAAAAAAATTCAGGCCTATACCCAAAATTCTTTTATTAACTTAGTTTTAAATTGTAAATTGAAAAAAAAAACTAAATATATTGTCCAACAAGTGTTAAGCAAGGTAAAATAAAAAATCTACACCTAATGCAACTATTATTGTGTATGTTTAATCAAGCATTTTTGTATAAATATAAAGTAATTCTAAAAATTGATTTTAAGATTGACTAAAATAGTTCTCATATAAAAGATTCATGGGCTGAATTTTAATAATTACCTACACACAATAAAACATAATATTCAAACTCATCATCAACTGTTTAAAGCATGTGGACGAGTCACTTTGGTAAAATGCCTCTATCTCCCTTTATCCTTCCACCATTCTTCTCCGAATAAATAAAAGTGAGTCAGATGCTGGTTCACAAGAATACCAAAACCATTTTAATCCCTCCACTTAACTGAAAATATGGTTAGTTTAAATTTTAATAAATCAATAATATACTTAATGAACATTAAATACAAACGGGATATTGATAAAGATTTCTTTTATTGTAATTTTTTTTTTATAATTTTTCCAGAAAAATTCTGGGAAATAATTTTTTTTCCACTTGAATTTTGGGAACATCTGATTTCCCAAAGTTTGGATCCCGCCCATGCCTACAATAAACATGAACATTTGATTTTATAAACTAGATCTAAATAGAATATTGATTAAAACTTGGTATTTAAACTTTAGATATTTTTGTATCCACCATGTATGAAAATAATAAAAATCTAATATATAAATAAAATCTATTAACTGTCAAAGTTAAAAGAGTTAGATTGGTTGTGTTATTTATTGATTTAAAAATACTTAATTTTTCATATGTTTAGATAGGCCTATATTTTTAAATTAAATTTACATAATTACTAGAACAATTTGTTTATTTGACACTTGTATGTTAATATTTCCTAATTTTTTGTCAATATATATTTCTTTATAATATAAACAGTAATTTTGTTTTATCTTATTATGTAATTAATATATTTGTTCCATTTATTGACTATTTCTGTGTCTATACATATTTTAATATTCTATGTTTTGAAAATAGTTCCAAAAATAATTTGTACTACTATCCCTTATATATGGGGTGGGGCATTTAAAGTGTTACAAGCAGAAACCACGCATTTTAGAGAAAAAAGTGTCAAGACAAGAGTTGTTTGGTTTTGAGGGGAAATCGAATAGTGTTTTTTATTTTTTTATTGGTGGCCTGATTCAAGATAAACTTCATTTTTTTAAATGGGAATATGTATTTTTTATTATAGAATCATATTCTATGACAAAAAAAAGCAACATTTTGTCTGATACATTTATTTGTATTTATTCGTGAGTGCTTTCGTAAAAGAATTTAAAAATGCATTAGGTTGAAGGACATCATTTTGAACACATTCAATAAATATTGTTGTTAATTGTTTGTTTCACTTTTGTACACACTTATTACTCCATAGCACCAAATTAATAATGTTCCCATGACTTTGACATTTCTCACTAAGGATGTAAAAAAACAATAAGTGTTATTAGGAAATACAAGTAACTTGAGCCAAGAAACTTCTTTTTTCGACATCTGATTAGTGATTTATAAGGTGAATTGTATGCTTTGTTTTATTAAATATTTAAAAAAATTTAAGATATACAAATAAATCTATCAGACAAAATGCTGCTTGTTTTTTTGTGTGCTTATAATAACATTCCACACTAAAAATACATGTTCTCATTAAAAAAAAAATTAAGTTGGCCTTGAAATGACCTTGAATCAGGCCACCAAATAAAAAATACTATTCGATTTCCCTCAAAACCAAACAACTTTTGTCTTGATACGTTTTTCTCTAAAATGCGTGGTTTCCGAGAAACAAGCTTGTAACACTTTAAATGCCACTTTAAATACCTGTATATTATTAACCAGCAGAAGTACATAGTCAGGATAACCACACAATGAATTGTGTCCAAGCAACACTTTTATTTCCTTCAAATAGACAAATAAAAATCTCACTATGTTATTACTTTTGACTCAATTTTTATGAATTAAAAAAAATCCAATCAAAATTTTAAAATTCCAGCTCCAAGGTGCACACGAACTACTCATTTTTAAATTCCAGACCTCTCTGTGCGGTATATATAGTGCAAGGCTAATGACAGACAGCCACACTTTTCATTATAGAAGATAACATGGTACAGTAATAATGCAGAGATTAAACAATTCAAAATATCACAAAATTGTGTCCATATTTTTTTATTAAATATGTGAAAATATGCCATGTCTTTATAAATAAACAGTTTGGCTAAATTATATAATATTTCATTATTAAATATGTCTTTATAAGTTTTTCATTCAAGTTTGAGCAAACTCCTCACATTGCTAACTAGTACAATAAAAACAATAAATATACAATATATAAACTTAAGAAAAAATGTTAGTTATTATTATTTTTTTGATAATGTTTTCAGAATGAAAATGAGATACATGTATTTCAGATAAGAAAAATCTTTGATAGACAATAACACTAATATGTTTTCGAATAAAAGAATATGTTTAGAAAATTTAAATCTTTGATTTAAAAATAAAAGAATATATTGATGCAGTAGCAAGATAGCTCAACATTCGGGTCAAAATTAAAAATTAGGTTTTCATTATCATAATCATCAATAACTGTTTACAGTCTATGGCTGGGTCAATTTAGTAAAATTACTCCATTTTCCTATATCCTTCCACCATTCTTCTTTAATTTCTTCCATTCTTCTCTCACTTAAACACTTTCTGTTATCTGTTGCTCCTAGTGCTTTCTTGGCATCCTCTCTTTTTCCATCCTCATCACATGCTCATACCATCTCAGTCTTACTTCCTCTACTATCTCATGTACGCCCTGTCCCCACACTCTTTTCCAGATAACTTCATTCCTAATCTTGTTTTGCCTCTTGACAGTTAACATGCTCTTCACAAACTTAATTCCCATGGCCTCCACTTTCCTAGTCTCTCTTACATTCATTGTACATGTTTCTGCTGCGTATGTGACAATGGATACAAAGTACTCCCTGGACAACCCTTCCTTACACTTCAAGGGCACTTCTCTTCCACATAGCAGGTTTCTTGCACACTTATAGAACAATTCTCCTTGCTGTCCTTTTTTTATTACATCCTCTCTACTTTCGTTTAGCCACAATCATGCTTCCAAGATATTTTATGTTCTGTACTTTTCTCAGCTTTACTCCATCAAACCTTAGAGTTTCACTAGGCCTTATCCTCTTCCTTGTAATTACTATCACTTAAGGCTTTGCCATGCTAAATTTCATTCCACACTACTTCAATTCCTCATTCCATTCTTGAAGTTGTTCCTTTACTTCCTCTTCCTTCTCCCCTCACCATCAAGTTATCAGCAAACATCATGGCTTTGATCCTTTCTCCCTGTGTTTTCCTGCCACTTTGTTCATTACCATTACAAATAGTGATGGTGAAAGGACACTCCCCTACTTCACTCCATTTTTATTTGAAACCACTCCGTCCTCCCACTCTTCATCTCTACACAACTCCTGTTATCCCCATACATGCTTTTCACTCTGAATGCTTAGTCTGAAAAAAAGGGTATTTTATCTTAATCAACAAACACAAATAGACTCATTAGAAAGTTTGTCATTTTTAAAATGTATTTTGCATCATTTGCTTTTTTTCATTCCAGTCAAGAAAAAAAGGAAGCTGTTATAAAATCTACACCTCAAAACATTGATCTATCAATGCCTGGTTGGGGTGATTGGGCAGGCCAAAATCTCTCTGTGTCAAAAAGAAAGAAGCGTCGATTTGTAATTAAAGTCCCCAAAGATGCTCCAAGGAGAGATGAAAACAAAGGAAATGTTATAATCAACCAGGAAAAAGATGCAAAAGTGAAGCAACATCAGGTTTGATCATTTTTGATATCACATATAGGCATGTGCAAAGCTTAAAAAAAAAAACAGTTTGACCTTGCTTTAAGAAAATTAATCTGCCTTTTCAATAAAATTATTGAGAGTTAAAATATACTTTTATTTTTGTCATTCTGTGCTGGAATGTATTTAAAAAATTAATGTTCAAATGATTAAAATTGGCAGTTATTGTATTGCTTATAGTAGGGGTCTGTGAGCTTGGGTTTTTTCATTCGAGTCGAGTATTTCGAAAAGCTCTTAAGTTCGATTATATCCAAAATGTTAAAATGTTAAAAGTAAAGACATGTTTATTTTAAAATTAAAGTAGTATATTTAAAATGTCACCAGTCAAAACAAACATAAAATGTAGAACCACATCTTTAAAATGTGGGATTTTATAAATAAATGAAAACAAAACAGGTTCTTGAAATAAAAATGGCAAATACATTTGAAAAAAAAAGTTCAAAAAACAGAAATATGTGTTTCTAAATTATATGTATGAAATAAAGTTCATTGGGCAAAACCAATTTGTAATAAATAAAATTATAGGATGGTAGGAAAACAATAGAGCAGAAATAAAACTAAAAATACATATCTACACAGACTTCAATATTTCATTGCTATTATAACATCTAACTACTATTACTTCCTGAGGAAGATGCTATAATAGCATTGATATATTGAAGTGTTTGTAAATATGTGTTCGTGTTTTTACTTTTATTTGTGCTCTATTGTTTTCCTACTATTCTATCACTTTATTTATTACAAATTGTTTTTTAGATTAGAAATGACGCTTTATATTTACTTGATTTAAAAATAACATTCAAACAAAAATATAGTAGAAATTTTTTTTAAATGATTTCAACACTCATATATCTTTAAAGACTTTAAAACTACATTAGCAACTTCAGGTAAAGTTTATAAAATTGACATTTTAATGAGCTAATATTTCCTCAAAATATGCTTCTGTAACTTTATTTACTCAATAAGTAAATGTAAGAATCACAAGCATTTAGTTATTTGAAATGTTTCATATTTTGTTTATTAGTCCTTAATGTAATAATTGCGCATGATTATTTCTTCTGTTTCATTTCCATTCCTCTTTGCGCATTTGTGCATATGCTTTGATAGGGTTCTCGCTAGAAATTATCTTGTTACAAAATCTATTTCAATGCTTATAAAAGTTGATGTTAATACTTCAAAATTTAAAATAATATGCTTAAAATAATATTTCTAGTAAACAACATGAAATAATAAATGCTTTTTTTTTTTAAATTTAAATGTGGTAAGTTTGGTCAAATATTTATTTCAATGTTAATTGACACTGAATTTGGACAGGTTAACCAACATAATTCTTTAAATAGTAACTAATGCTAGTTTTTAAGTTGAACATATTATTACAAGTTTTAATTAGCATAATCACAAAAACAATCCACATGAATTCCCAATAAATTTTTTATTCAACTGAAATTATAAGTTTAGAAAAGGACAGTGAAAAAAATAATCACTATTTAATAATTAATCTACTTAGCTATTTTTTATTTTCATTGCCTTGTCAACAATGCAACTTCAATCGAAGATAATTCGAAATGGACAACAATATTAAATAAGTTTACTGGTCCAAAGTAGATTTAAAGCACTATTACATTAATGATGTGAAATTTTATATTAACTTTACCAATTAGAAAGCTGCTGAATTATTTAAAAGTGAAACCACCAATATCTTCTAAATTAAATAGCCTATACCTACTTTCCATTGTATTTTAAAAATTGACTTGTACAAACATTAAGAGGAAGCTCAAAAATGACAAGTATTTCACTCTCAAGCCTGAACTTTAATGACGAGCTCAGCTCAAAGCTCAAAATCAAAGTCTTCGCAGATCCCTAACATGTAGGGATAGTAACTTGATTTATCAACTTAAGACAAATTATTTTAAACATTTTTACATTACAACCATTTTTAAATGATATTTAGTGTAAGCTTAATAATTTTGCACAACATAGTTTTCACACCTTTTAGTAACAGACTGCCAAATACTACATAATGTGTGGGACATGTTGCTTTTTATTCAATAAACCATTGACTTAGTTGAATTTCATGCCAATTAGATTCTGGGTGTCTTATAAACATTTCACTGAGACTACGTGTGATTTTTTGCTTTGAAATATAAAGGATTTCAAAATCCAGCAACAGCTCTTTGAACAAGCTGGTCTGTAATGGTGTCACCAAAGAAAAGTTTTAATGAGATAAACATAGCAAATAATTTATGCAAAAGTGGTGATGAAAGTGTGAGTGGAAGTGATTTTATTTGTGAAAAAGATGTTAATATATAAAATTCTGATTGTGATTTGAATAATAAAGATGGTGATGAAATTACTATTTCAAGTATGTCATCATGTGGGGCTATTGCTTAGTAAAAATAGGAAAGATTTCTAGGAATAATTTATACTATATATGTGATCTGCAGCTGTCACATTAGATAAATAATATAAATATCTACAATATGAAACTAATAAATTAGTGAAAGGCTAGAATAATTGTTTGCAAAAATGTGTTTATATTTGTTAAAAGGTTTCGCTTATAGAAATTGAAATGTAGCTATAATGGTAACTTGTGTGAAATTTGGTAGTACCGCAGGTTTTCAGTTTTCTGCAATGTCAAATTGCAGATGAATGCACAGAAGAGATACTAGTATTAATAATTATTAGGAATAAATGTCAAACCTATTTAGACTGATTTGCCAATGGCAAGAAAGTTGGGGTTCAATTCCCTTCCGGGTATAGTGAGGGTTTTTCCTACATGTCTAACTCCCCTTCCAAATAAATGTGAATACATCTCCTCTAAATCATACCTGCCTTATCATCACCCCATTAACTGTACCTGTGGTATAGAGGTTAGAACCCTTGTTTGCTGACCTAGAGTTCCTGAGTTCGATTCCCGGCTGATATAAAGGGATTTTTCTAGAAAGGGGAATAATTCTCATAGTCACCAGGATTTGGTTAGTTAGGCTTAAGATCTTCATTAGCTCCACCCTGTAATATTTACTTTCATCATCCCCTCATCCTCTCAGGACATGGAAAGATCCTCCATGAAAAGGATGTACGATTAGTACATTCGAATACCCTATGAGCAATGGTTCATTAGTACTGGCTACTTTCTGCAAATTGCTACAGATTAATGTAGCTCAGACGTGTCGTCGTCATCATCATCATCATAATCATAGAACAGGAATGTGCAAACTTATTTATAGGATGTTCAAATGAAAAAATAGAATAAAATGGCAGGCCACGGTGTTTTAGTCGTTAATTTTTTTTCAAAATTAATTAAAAAAAGTTATAAACACACATATTAAAATGATATGAATTTGTTTAAGTAGATTGAGAATGCAAAACAATCATAAATACCTTAGTGGCTTAGAATATTTATTCAGAAAATTAAATAACTGGGTGTGAAATGAGTGAAACTGTGAATAAGCTTTCAGCATTTTTTTTTTTTATATAATTTAATTTGGGTTTAAGGTTCATTCTCAAATTGAGGGACGAATAGGAAATCCAAAGATTAAAAAAAACAGGAAAAGGCTAATTATTGCCTGATTACACACACTTTATTAAAGAAGTGAGTAATAATACCAGCAGAGCTTAATTTTACAATTTTCTCTTCTATAGTTTTACCAAAGTGGCTACATAAAATCCATCACTTCGCTAATGCTGTTTCAGATGCACATAATTACATTATAATCTTGAAAATTGTACCTAGTCGCCTCAGCCAGCGTGTCTTGAACAGCTGTCAACAGCTGATCTTCATAAAAAGTTGTCCACGGCAGTCAATTGTTTGGGTAGAGCAATCTCGGGGTTATTTATATATGTAATGGTGGGGGTAGAGGTACACAGCCGATAAAAGAACTATTATGTAGTGTAGCATTGGAAGTTTTATTTTAATCAATAAGTTTACATTTTATTACTACGTATATTTAATTTTGAGACACGGATTAGTTGTGACATTGCTAATGATAACTAGTTAGCCACCTGGGCTACCTCTACTTTCCCCCATCCCGAAACGATCTCTACCCGCTATGATAAGTTTAGAGTGAGTACAGGTCTTTTCTATTTGCGCGCTAACCGGCCAGTGTCGCGTCCCCTGACGCCTCCCTCCATATAGGGTCAAAAAGAGACGCTCAACCGACTGTGCTGATTGGCCAGGAGTCCACGCCAAAACCTCCCACCCCACTGAAAGACCACACGTGCAAGCCACAGGTGCATCTCTCAGCTTCCAGGTTCAGCTATCACTACATTGCACGAGGCTTAAAATGAAAAGTAAAAGTAATAAATTTGGGTGACTCTAAGATTCCAACAAAGACTTTAAACAATGAAAAACTTTAATTAAAAGTTTAAAGGCCTGAAAATGAAGTTAAAGAATTGAAATTTTAAACATGCATTGCTTACAACTTTGGTTATGATGTACATAACTTATAATTACCATAATAATAATTAACTATTTGATAGTAATAAAGAGAATTAAATTAAGCCTATATGAAATGAACAATGTATTTATCATTTTAGTATTCTCAGTATCTTGAGTGTATTAATAGGTAAACCTTGGCAAACAAATATAATTTTATCTGAAATGGTTGAGAGCAAAGGGCCTAAAACCCTGCCCACTTTACAAAATCTAGGTATATGACATTTTTTTAACAATAATATATTTAAAAAAATATTCTTAATTTATTGGAATTAGGATTTTGTAAGTGAATAATCATACGAAACTCATAGGTTAGTGATGTAAATTTTCCAAAATAAAAAAAATTAAGTTTTACATTTTTCATTTTTTTATTCATGTTTTGAATAGCTCAAATGTTGTTAATAGGTAATAATACTTATTTATTTACTAAGACTGTTAGTGAGAAATAAGTGATCTTATTGTTGTTTATGAAGTGATGCGGACGTTAGCGAAGTGATGTTTGAAAAAACAGCACAAGTTAATTTGGACTTTGCGGAGTGAAATTTGGTTAAATAAAGTTACATTTTAATTTTCGATGCACATTTTTATCAAAAGTTAACAATTAAATAAGTTTTATACTATTTACTCTTCAAATACAAAAAGTGGCATTTTGAAAAACATTAGTAATTCAACAAAACTAAATATTAATAACACAAACAAAAATGGCCATAAAATGGCCATGAAAAAACATAGCCAGTGTTATTGGTGCTATAAATTATTAGTTTTAAATTAGAAATTGGCAAACATCTACAATTTAACAAAGTTTTGAAATTTATAAAAAATATTATTTCCCAACTATTTGATTACCTACATTGATTGGCCATTTTTTCATCAAAACTCTGTAGAATTAAAAATAATAATAGTCTAGTATTTTTAGAAGTGAAGAATTAACTAAAATATTTTCTTATTATTAGTTTTTGTCAACATAGTAAGCTTATTAAATGAAACTGTAAATTAGAAATAAAAAGTTTTTAAGTATAATAAATTATGAAGCTTCTACCAAATATTTGCATTGCTGACATTTCAAAAGGTTAATTTGAATACAAATATTTGTAGCAACAGTAATTGTCACTGTATTAAATAAATTGCTAATAAATTAAATTGAAAATTTAACTTAACTTACTGTATTTGAGCTACATGACTTATCATTAGTTTCATCACCTAACTGACGTTAGCGAGGCAATGATGCAATATTTTTTTTACCAAGCAACATTAGCAAAGTGATAATTAGTATAGTGAGCATTAGCAAAGTGAGTGTTGCCCTGAGCATTCTGGAAGGATTTATTTCCAAATTCAAAATACCGTGTCTGTCCAGTGTGTTACTTGGGGACAAACAAACATTGATTCAAATGTCAAAATTCATGAATGATTTATTAAAATAGATTCTTCGAACAAAAATAACAGTATTACGGGAATATTTTACCATGGTTATATATTTTTTACTCTTTTTCTTTATTTTTGTATAGAACTTTCAACTTTGAAACAGAGGATGGGGAAAGTTAGTGAGGTGAAAGGAACTTTTAAAAATTATTTGTCTAATTTGCTTTTAATATCAGCAAATTTTAATGTTTTCTAACAAGTTTTATACACTTTTTACTAAAAAAAAGTTTCATTGCTTGTTTTAAAAACAAAATATTTATATAGGCAGGATAACTGTGATAAAGTGATTCTCAGGAGTGAAGACAGATGTACATCATAAAGTAAAATTCTAAGATCACTTTTCCTAAGTTTCATGGTTGAAAACACTTGTTAGCATGAATATGAGGATGCAAACATTGCCATATATTTTTGGACATGATTTACCACGCTTGAAAATGTTGATTTTTAGCATGGAAATAAAAAATAAGTTTTGTTGTGTTTTAAAAACCTACACATTAAATTATTTATCCTGCGGGCTTGATTGAATACACTAGCGCCCCCCCCCCCCCCTGTCCTGGGGTGTTACCATATACTGAAGTCTAAAAGATTTCTTTAATAATTTTCTCGATCCCGGAAAAAAATATTTCTGTTTATGATGTTTACATTAAGTTCATTATTTAAAAAAAATCATTAACTTTAAATGCTATAATACTCTTTAAAGATGTTTTTATTTAAAATCTGACTTATATAACTGAATACAAAGGTTACTGGACATATTGTGTTACATTACAGAAAATTTCAACAGTTTGGCTGCCATATTTAAAGAAATACATAACTTTGAAGTAAGCTCTATAAATCATAGAAAGTGTCTCCATTTTTAAACATAATTTTCTGGGCTTGCACAGTACCAGGTAAAGTGTAAGGCATTAAAACAATTTTTTAAATAGTTAAACTTCGACTAAGTTTAGGGAATAGTTCCACATATTTGATTTGGCTTTGTTTTAAATAGATAACATGATCTTCACACACCCCTAATTTTATTAAAAACTTTGCCGATTTAAATTTATTAACATTAGGCCTGTATGTTATGTTGTAAAGAAAATTTAAAATTATTCTCTAAATGTTTTTTGAATGCTTGGATTTGATTTGTTTTGATTTAAAATACATCTACATTTGCAGGTTAGTGATTTACCATTCCCATTTGAAAGTGTGAAAGATTTTGAAGCCAGCATGCGTGCACCAATTGGTAATAATTGGGTGCCAGAAATGGCTCACCGCAAAATGATTAGACCCGAAGTGTTAACCAAGATGGGAACTGTCATTCAACCAATGGATAGTGAATCTTTGATCATCAAGAAGAAAAAGTGTGGAAGAAAATCATTTTTTCCAGTCTGAAAACATTAATTTATACAATAGTCCCTGTGGTTTTAAGAAATAATTTTAATAATATATATGTATAAGACCAATCTATTTATATATTAACAATAAAAGTTAATGGTTCAAAAGTGATTTTAACAGACTCCTCATCTGCTTATCACCTTTTGAGTGTTTAAATGCAAAGAAGTGACTTCATAAAATGAATTAGTGCCTGAGGGCTTGGAAATGTATAATAAGACTGTGTAGAAACAAAATATATAACAGCCATATTAATACATGACCACTTTGAGCCAGTAGTAAGCATTCAATAGATATTTCCTCTAATGATTTGTTTGGACAAAAATACTAAAATATGATTTTTTAAATAATTTATCTAATTTAAATTGTTGTACTTGAATTATTTTACATCATTGTAGAAAACATGATAAAATATGAAATAAAGTATGGAGTGTAATATAATAATAGATAAAAATTTGATGGATATTGTTAGATTTAATGGTTATCACATAATCAAAATAAATAATTAATACCTTGCTATAATATTGGATATTGCTAAATTTGATAGTAAAAAAATGTGCCTGGCAATATACACAATAAATAACATGAAAATGAATCATTAAAAAGGTTACATGGGTGGGATAAGCTTTATTATTATTATTATTATTATTATTATTATTATTATTATTATTATTATTATTATTATTATTATTATTATTAACTAGCACCACTTCTTACTAATGGTAGGGTGATTGTGAGATGAAATGGAGGACCTAAAGTTTAACGTGGGATCCGAACTATGGCGGAGACCTGACATTTCATACATTCACAATGTCTTGTCAGAGGTGAAGAAAGGGTTTGGGCCATTCCATTTCAAGTGATCAAAATTTTATCCACTTTTGGATCTGACCCTCTTAAATTTCAATAACATTTGGCATGATTGCTAAACCTACAAAGAAATTTAAAAATCTAAAATTTCATAATTTTTTCTTATTAATATTTTGAGCTAAAAATTAAAAAAAAAAAAAAGAGCTATTGAGCTTCACCGTCCATAATGTTTTATTTAATTTCTTCGGTTAGAAATAAGATAGAGAAATGAAATAAAAACCATTATGTATGGTTTTATTGGTTTTAAAATGATATTTCACATGCCCACATTAGGGCATTTTGAAAGTTCGATGTCACAAACTCAAAATTGTTATTTTGAATTTCTCTAAATACATATGTTTTAAATTTTCAACAAAAAAAAACAACACAATTTTTCATTTATATCTTAAAGGCATGCATGGTATATTTCAACAGGGGATCTCATTGGGATCACATTTAAATTAATTTGTAATAATATTAGGGTCACCAAAATAATATCATGATAGAGGGTCTCATAAACAATAAATTAAAGTAGGCCTATATAATTGGTAAATTCATCAAAATGAATTTGTGTTTAGTAGCCTACATAGATTTCAATAAAGTATTTAAAAAAAGTAGCAATAAAAACTCTCTAAAGCCTACAAAACATTCATATGTTTTGTTTTAAATAGGCCTTTGGCATTTAAGATGGTAACAGATACAATACAATATAATGTATTTAACATACCACAAATAAGATAATACAAGTATAAAAGATAAATATTTTTTTAAAAAAGCTTAGTTTTATTTTCCTGTGTAAAAGTCACTTTTAATGAATATTTTTCTTCAGAGTATTATTTGCTAATTTCATTTCTTTAGTCAGTGTGGATATTCGGCCAGTTGCTGTTGTTGGTTCGACCTTTGTTAAAATTTGTTTGACAGAAACAGTGTGTGTCTGGTCTTGGTGGGAAGAAAAAAGGTGGTGCAGGTCCAGCTGGGTGAAGGAATGTTAATATACTTTTTCACTTTGAAAATTTACAGTTAAAACATGAGACAGCCACTATTGATTATCATATTCACATGTAACAAATCCTGTTGTTGCCTCCATTGCCAATTGCTTTGCACTCTCATTACCATTTAAATAATATTTAAGTGTTTGATCACAAACTGAATACACTTTTGCTTCTACATAGTTTATTGATACAGGCATAAAACAATGTAGTTTTGTATTCCAGGAATAGGTTTTGTCTCAAGGAAACGTTTCTCAAGTAACTTATACTCATCACAGTGTTTTTCATGTGTATAATAAAAGAAATGAATGGATGGTATGTTTGATTGGCTCCAAGTAAATAATAAAAGTGGTGTCATGATTTGATCTTCATAAGGTTGTTGTAGACTTGCCCTAACTTCAAGTCTCTTTACAGTACCTCCTAGACCATGAGCTGTTGTGTAGAAATGCCACTCTGCACTTAATCCAAAATCTTGATTGTGATGGCATAGATTAGAAAAGTTTTTCCTGTTTTTGAATTTGGCAGCAGAGCCATCTGAGAAGTAATAGACCTTTGCCAAAGATGGAATGACATCTGAACGTAGGTATGCAATGAGCTTTTTCTGAAATAAATGCACTGCTATTGTGTCATGCTTGAGATTCTCTGAAATAAATACAAAACTTTTCAACTTTAGTCCTTCAGAATCTTTGAAGTAGACTGCAACGGGAAACAGTATTACCTGATCCTTATTCCAATGATATGATTGAGCTTCATCTTGGAGTACAAAAGAATAATTTTCTGCAAAATCAAAGGCTATAACAACTTCATTCTCTTTTATATTCTTGTTCAAATAAGAAAAATGGGCTGATTGGTTTTTTAGATATAAACTAATATTTTTTGTAACACCACCCTTATTCTCCTGAGAATAAAGGGGGGCACACAAGATTTTAATTTAAATATAAAATACCAAAAACAAATAAACAATAATTGCAGAGGAGTCAATAGGACCGTCATATGACAAATAGGCCGTACTCCGGCATATAGGTCATTCTGCTTCCATGAACCTACTTCACAAATATTATTTAGAGGACTCAAAATTTAGCTGAAATCAGGGTAGAGGACAGGACATATTTCATTCAATTAGACTTCTATAAGAGAAGCTAAGCATTAACATAAGATTTAAATAATTTATTTTGATGAACAGCAGATAAATGATATTATAATCAAAAAAGGTTAATATTAAACAATAAGATACATTTTCTAGAACTGCAACGTCACAGAGTTCCCAGCATGCCTCGGGTAAAATCAAGGTTCAATCTGTTGCACTTTTCACACATTTAGTACGTGTGGAACTTTCGGGGACGCGGCAGTTGGCCTAAAAGGCATTTGGCCTAAAGGCATTTGGCCTAAAAATGAAACCAAAAGTCATTTGGCCTAAAAGGCATTTGGCCTAAAAGGCGTTTGGCCTAAAGGCGTTTGGCCTAAAGGCATTTGGCCTAAAAGGCGTTTGGCCTAAAGGCGTTTGGCCTAAAGGCAGTTGGCCTAAAAGGCATTTGGCCTAAAAGGCAGTTGGCCTAAAGTCATTTGGCCTAAAATGTAAATTTAAAACCTTCGGTTATCTTCGGAAAGTAAAAGGTACTGTTAGTTGTTTCATCTGAATATAGATAGCACAACTGATGCAAGGTAGTTACAATATTTCTAAAAACATTGACAATATCCTACATACAACTAGATCAGTAGTTCACAAAACACTCTATAACCTTTTTTATATATAGATTTCCGATATTATTTCCTTGTTAATATATCTCACGATCATAAAGTTAACGAAAAACAATAAGAAAATCCTATTCTCAGCATCGTTTACGCTCGGTAAAATTATATGCGTACATTCAAATTATGGGGACTTTTGACAACTTATTCCGAAAGGCAAAATGAAAGTGGAAACCAAAATTCAACCCACCCACTTTAAATTTGTCTGAAGTGACGCCCGATTTTCGTTTAGTGCTACTGAGATATATATGAACATATTTTTTTTTTTATCTATTGTATTAATAATTAATATATAAATAATAGTGACGCATTAAATACATTTTGCCAGTAAATATTACAATGGTCATATATATATATATATATAAACTTAAATTATATATATATATATATAAAAACTTAAATTATGGTTTTTATATATATATATATATATATATATATATATATATATATATATATATATATATATATATAAAAACTTAAATTATGGTTTTGACTAGATCCTTAACTCTATTATTATTGTTAGAATTATTATAACTATTATTATATAAAATTAGTACAGTTATTTTTTTCAAACAGTGTAACTATTTTTATTACGGTGATATTATTAACAACATGGGCTATGTTAACACAATAGGTCCTTTGTTTAAAAACTATATACTAATTTCCCTCCTAGTATTTGCAAAGCATTCTCAGGAATTATTTCAACTTGTGAAAAAAATACAAAAGATTTTATGGAATTGTCGTTGGTCTTTTATTAAGTCTTCATAAAACGTAAAAATACAAAATGTGGTAGCCTTTACAGGATGATAACTTCCTAGGGCAAGAAAAACGTACGATGTAAGCAAGTGGACCTCCGAAATGCCAATGGTTGCAGCAGAGGCCAGAGGGATAAATCTGACGAGCTTTGGTTGGTAAAAATATCTCACCGCTAGGATCGCTTGTGTTCTCCCATTCCAAAAAGTGACACTCTTATAGCCTAGAGGCAAACAGACGTGACTCAAGTTGGCCTGCCACTATGCCGAAAAAAAATCTTTTTTTGTCTAATCGTTTGTGCTCTATTTATGCTCATATGTGCCCGAACATGAACATTTGTGCTGTTAAACTGGCCATTTTAGAAAATATTTAATGTGGTGGGCCAACTTGAGCTCAAGCTAGCCCGCCACATATTGAACACACACAACATAACAAAATTTATTTAAGTCAATCCATTGTGTTCCATTTGTGCTCATATGTGCCCGAAAATGAACATTTGTGCTTTAAAATTAGAAAATCTAGAGAGCATTTAATGTGGCGGGCTAACTTGAACCTTCCCTATATCATAAGCTGTAGAAAAATATAGTTCAAGCTGGCCCGCCACATTTTTATATATCAATGTAACAAAATTCTGTATTCACGATTCGTTTGTTCTTAGTTTGTGCTCATATGTGCCCGAAAATTAACGTTAGGGCTGTGAATCTAGGCCTTTTAGATAACATTTAATGAAGGCGATCCAACTAGAGCTCAAGCTAGCCCACCACATTAACTGTTTTCTAGATTTTCTAATTATAGAGCGCAAATACTCATTTTTGGGCACATATGAGCACAAACGAAAAACAAACGAATGGTGAAAACAGAATTTTGTTACATTGATATTTAAAAATGTGGCGGGCCAGCTTGAATCAATTTTTTCTACAGGTTATGGTATAAGGAAGACTAAAGTTAGCCCACCACATTAATTGTTCTTTAGATTTTCTAATTTTAAAGCACAAATGTTCATTTTCGGGCACATATGAGCACAAATGGAGCACAATGGATTGACTTAAATAAATTTTGTTATGTTGTGTTTTTCAATATGTGGTGGGCTAGCTTGAGCTCAAGTTGGCCCACCACATTAAATAATTTCTAAATTGGCCAGTTTCACAGAAAAAATGTTCATGTTCGGGCACATATGAGCACAAATAGAGCACAAACGATTAGACAAAAAAGGTTTTTTTAAGCAATGTGGCGGGCCAACTTGAGTTACGTGGCAAACAGGCTAAATCTTCTCTTTCTCTCTTCTCCGTCTCACTCTACAAGAGACTTTGAAGGGTGGGTTTAGGCAGCAGTCCTTTCCTCCCTCCATTCCTAATAATAGCAAACGACCTTGAAATAAACCATAAAAAAAATTCATTGGTCCCCGGCAACTTTCCTTTGGTTCTTTTTCAAACTCACTAACATAATTTGTTTTGAGTTTCACGAGTTGTTGGCGGGTACCTCTCTCTTGCTTCATCCTTTGCTTTATATAGATTAAATAATGTATTGATTTGTATATTTTTGTGTAAAGTTTAGTGATATCTAATTTTTTTAAATATGTATTTCATCTTAATTTTTGAAAGAAAGATTTTTACTATAAAACAATGAATCGAGGACAAAAATGTGCATACTGCGCCTGCTCAATTACACGGTGTACTTAAGGTAAATTTTCCTAAATGGTTTCCCGTTTTTCCACGCAAACGAGGGTACTTCTCATAATTTTATCTTCCTCATACCTACCTTCTAATTGCTATTAAATGTGGAAAGCATTGACTGGCGTGAAGATACAATGAAAAAACAACACTACTAGAGCTTAATCTATTTACTTGAAAAACATATTTTAGACAGTGAAAATACATCATATTCAAATATAACAAATGTACATTTTTGTATAATTATAATTACATTTAAACTTTATTTAACATTTTTAAGATAAATACTATACTTACTATATTGACTTAATAATATAAAATGAGAGACTCTTTAACACACTGGCTCAAAAAGTATTCATTATTAACATTATATATATAATCTAAACCTTTTTAAAAGGGTTTTGAACTAAAAGTTTAGTACCCTTTAATTAAATAAAAGCTAATGGATATACTTTTGATTTTTTCACTTGACGAGAAAAAGGGGCATTATAAGTTCATAAAAACCATTTTAATAACTATCATATTTTATAAATTAATTATATCTACGATAAAATGACCTCTCACTAAGCGTTTACTTAGAACCAGTGGCGCACTCAATGGGTGGAGTAAAAGGGGCACCTTCTCCCATAACCCCTAATAATTTCAATACAAACATAAATTATTTACTTTATAACTAAAACATTAGACACAGAAGATGAGTCGTATACATAGGCTCCTTTTTAAGACTTGGTTTAAGACTTTATATTCAAAACACACACATATGAAAAGTGCCACTTATATTCTCATTTGAAAAAACCACAACCATAGTAGCTTCCATACATTGTATACAAGAAAATGTATATAACTAGTAGCCACCATTCTGGTAATTAAGTTCGTTTTAGTTTTTAAGTCTCTTAACACAAGATATGGGTTATTACACCGAGGACCTCGCTTATAGAGACTTCACTCGCACCCCACCCAATTTCGGATAAAATTAATACTAAAGTACTTCGAACTGACAAAGCTACCAGAGCGTGTTATTCAATGCATTAACATATATTGACTTAGACCAGGGGTTCTCACATTTTAGACCAAAGGAGCTTTTGTACCAGAAAAAATGAATGGCCGAACTCTCATAAAAATATTTACACTAGTATTATGATCATTCAATAAATACATTTAAATCTCACAAGTCTTTTATAATTTAATACATGAATGAATATAAAAGAAGAACTACACTACACCCCGACCTCCGCGTCACTCAAAAAAAAGTAATATTTTGAGTGCGATGACTTATGAGACCAGGTAGCTTACAGCGTTAATACCAACGTACCAGTTTTTTATTTGTGTACAGAGGTGTAATTATTTTATCACGTAATATAGAATTATTTTGCTAACAACACATAAACCGTACTAAATGTTGATTTCAATACACAGTCCGACACTTTATCTCAGTTGGTAGCGTGTTTGTATACTGAGCTAAATGTCCCGGGTTCGATTCCCGGAATGTCCGAAAAACGTATCATTGGTTGACTGTGCTTTTCCCCTTTCACAATGATGAATTATCTTTCAGGGGGCTGGATGTTGTATTTGTTCTAGATTTAAGTTAGTTTGTCAGACTCTGAGGAAATAATCTACATTCTACGGTGTGTCTGTCACTAGTTTTATATCGAGTGTCACTCATTGAGCGTGAACTGGGAAAGAGGGAAGGGTTGATAGGGTGGGGTATTACCAAATTTTTCTCCCCCCATCGAAATGTGCCTTCCTCCAGTTTGTTAAACTTCCCTCTGATATACTTGAATTTGAAGCTGAAAGATGGTTTGCATCAAACTTCAAAAAGATTCTAAAACAATCTATTATTATTTCTAAATGCTTAAGGGAGACCCCAAATAGCTTTTAGTTGCATTCCATTTTCAAATATTTTCCACTGGCTTGGAGTCAATCACCTAAAAACTCCTTAAAAATAGTGTTTTAACAAACTACCTCGCCCAACACTAATAAAGCTTCGCCGATACTCTTGATAGTCATCACAATAGGTTTTTTTCCATTGTGATTTACTACCCGTTTGAGTTGTACACATACATCAATTTACCCTAATGAACCAGGAATGGGGAATGTTACATTTTAGATTGAATGTACCTACATTTGCGTATATTGAGAGTGGGGTACCATTTTAGGGAAAAATACCCTTGTTACACCCGGCTGGGATTTGAACTTCAATCTCAGAGGACAACTTTATTTCCAACTAAGGAGGGGCGGGTGGGGGATATAGGTGGAGGACACACATATTATCTCCAACTTTGAGGGGGCATATATTTTTACCAACTTATATAACATAAATGTAGCTGAATCTAATATTACCCTTTAAATATATAGTTTGACACACTCATTTGAACATTAATATAAATTCAAGACTTTCACTATACTACAAATTGGTTTATGAATAGGCCTACTTACAAGAGGGTTATTAAATTTATATTGAAAAGTTAACACATAATTTAAAGTAACACTTACGTCACCAAATACCTTAATTCTTTCATTAACTTGCGTACTAGATACATTTGTTCATGTACTACAATAAACTATGTTCTTGTACAAAACATATTTATGTGTGTCAAACAGCCACGTGATTTATTAAATTTAGAAATAATGTTTCTAAAGTATGTTTTAAGATGGCACGGATATCATAAAACTATATCCACCTTGCATGGGGAGATTTCTCTTCCATACTACTGTCCACATTAATGAAGCAAGATCGATTTGGATAATAAGGTTATAAAATGCATATGTGAAATCTTGCAGTTAAGTAAACTATTTAAACAAATAATTAAATTCACTATAGAAGGGGACTTTTCCATAAAGTAAAACTATTGGGGGTGACATGTTTACCCGCCATGAAATCACTTACTATTTGTTTCGTAAATCTAATACAATGCCTAGATTCACGGGTGATATATTTTCCCCTTGGATAACATTTTCGGAGACATCACAAATAAGGGCGGTTTTAATTTGCTTTTTTAAGGAAATTACAGCAGTTAGGGCTGAAGGTCTTGTTCATATTCATTAGGTGAAAAAATGTTCTGAGCAAATAAAATATGAATCATGATTTTCCATCTCGTTCAGAAGGGAATACATCTTCATCTGACATCAGAATCTTTAGGGAAGTCATGGTGTATAACACCATATCTCTTAGATTACTTTTATTGCATACGGCAACGATACAACGCTTACCCGGCATTTTCTTAGTATCGGTAAGACACTTTTCCTAACCCTTCACGCATAAATAATAAGAAAGCTTACAATAAACATACAAACATTTACTATTCACATTGACTTTGAAAGCATACTTGACATAAATAAGAAGTTAGTAACGAGCGCACCCGCCTCGGTGGCGTAGATAGCTAACGCGCTAGTCGTGTTCAGTTCAACTGCTGAGGATGGGGAGATCGAGGTTTGAATCTCGGTCGGGTGAACTGGGGGTGGTTTTTCCTCAATGGTTTTCCACTCTCCCTCCACGCAAATGTGGGTTCACTTCCACTAATTCAACCTTCCCAATTCCTAATCCATTAGCGTAATTAGTACTTAGGCGTATAACCCGAACGGGTAGTAAGACGTGGTGCTGAATAATAATTTTAAAAATGTGCTGCACTACACAGTCACATGATCCGAACAGAAGCAAGCTTGGCTAGTTCTCGAGCAGACGTTACAGCAGCGCTGCGTGTTAGGGTAGAGCTGAGTGCTGGCCGGTAAAGTGAACGAGCCTTCCCTACAACTCTAGTAGCCTTAGTATAAGGAAGGACCCATCAAGATGACCAAATAAACCTTAAAATTGGAAATTTCTCAGTGAGTTGAGTAATTGCAGGAGGAAGGGGAGCTTGGAGGTCAACATTTTTAAAAACTAATATATTTAATTACTTCTCTGTATTGTAAAGAATTTAAATGTATTAATTAGGTACGGGAAACAATACAAATAGACATTTACATAATAATAATATTAATAATAATAATAATAATAATAATAATAATTATTATTATTATTATTTAAAATTGCATTTTGAGAAATAGTGGTGAGAAAAAAACTTTTTGAGATTAGGAAAAAAATAAAATTTTGACAGATAAATAAAGATAAATCAAATCCCAGATAGCCAAAATAACGTTAGACTCTAAATTTCTCAAAGTGGGTTGGGAATAAGGAATCCAAAATCTACAAAATTAATAGAAACTACTACATCTCAGTGCAGTGTCGTTAAAAATTGAATTTTGGCATGTCCGTAAATGCACCACTCCAAATAACTAATAAGTCTGAGCATTTTAAAATGTAACTCCATGAAATCAATGGAGGGGCGGGGGGAGTTATAAAAAACCTTTTATCTATAGTCTAAAATCGAGATTTGGCTGGCAGGTAGAAGAACAACTATAGATAAAGAAAGTATTCTTAAAACTATGTGTTTAAATGGGAGTTAGAGAAATTATGATTGGGGAGGAGAAGGGAAAATTTTCAAAAACCAATAGAAACAATTACTAACAGAACAATTTATTTGATAAGCTGAGGTGCTTAGTACTAGAGTGATTCTTTCAAATTAATTCATGTTTAGTTAGTAAATTTAAACTATTTCTTTTGGTGTTCATTTCAACAATGTCTCTGCGTAAACGAGCAAATATTGATGCAAAGACTGCATATATATATATATATATATATATATATATATATATATATATATATATATATATATATATATATATATATATTTATAAAATAGATTTTACTTCTTATAGGTAGTAGTTAATTTGTGGCTTCATCAACATACAAAGTTTTCGCCTCATACGTGTCTGAAATTGTATTTTTGGTAGTTTAGATCAGGGTTTCTCAAACTGCGAGGCGCGAAGGGATTTCAGATGAGGTGTGAACCAATTTCTCACTTCTTTCGACTTGCCTAAATTATGATTGACTAAAAAATTAATATTCTGTTTGGCCTATGAAGCAATAAAATTAATTAATATCTTACAAAACCTTACTATTTTTATAAACTTCTACAAAGCTCTTATCAGAAAATAATTAAATCAATTAAATAATAAATGTCTCATTTTTGTATTTTAACGTAAAAAAGTTATTTTATTCTAAGAATAAGAGTCTTAACAATTAATTTTATGTTCATATAAGGCTCAAGAGTATAGAGTTTGAGAAAACCTGGTTTAGATGATTTGCTAAAAATAAGATAATTTACCCAACTTAAATGTGAGCGAAGCCGTGGGCAAACTCGAGTAAGTTAATATGATTATTAAAAAATGAATGATTGATTAATTCATTTAGCAAAATTAATAAACAAATATACGTAGAAAGACTGATAAAATATACTTTGGCACTTAAAAAAAAAATATTAAAAATTAAAAAAAAAAATATATATATTAAAATGGTGTGACCACATGTATGTGCTAATTAATAAAAAACGGTACGGGTACAAAACTTTTTATTTTTGGTACAAAACGGTACAAAAATTATTATTATTAGCACCACGTCTTACTACCCGTTCGGGTTATACGCACTTACGCTAATGTGTAATGGTAGGGTGATTGTGAGATGAAATGAAGGACCTACAGTTTAACGTGGAATCCGAACCACGGTGGTGGCCTGGCACTCCCCACATTAACAAGATGGCTTGTCAAAAATTAGAACAAAACCTTGGCAATGTAAAAAGTTCAACATACAAAAGTGGTACTACAGGTTAATGGACGTGCTGCTATACCTTGGGAAGTAGTAAATTTAGAAAAGACTTATATATTTTGAAACGGTAGTATATACTATTTAACTAAACACTACACACCTCGCCATCTATTAGCATCACGACAAATCTTAACGAATGTTTCCGAAGACAGCAAAACATATTTTAATAAATGGTCTAAAAATTAACTTTACAAAAAGTCGTTTGGCCTAAAAGGCATTTGGCCTAAAAGGCGTTTGGCCTAAAGTCATTTGGCCTAAAGGCATTTGGCCTAAAAGGCATTTGGCCTAAAAGGCATTTGGCCTAAAGGCATTTGGCCTAAAAGGCATTTGGCCTAAAGGCATTTGGCCTAAAGGCGTTTAGCCTACACTTTAGGCCAAATGCCTTTTAGGCCAAATGACGGGTACCCGAACTTTCATCGTGGTATGAGGTGCTCGTGGGGGGAATCGACTGGGGTAGGCACAATAAGCAAAATGGGGCCTAGGTGAGTCGACTCCATCCTATCTAGGCTTAGATGTAGATATATTGTCTTTTATTGTTTTTGCGTTTAAATTTTGTACCTTTTATACGATAAATGCTACATTTTAAATGACAAGTTGTTCAAGAAATACACCTAAAAAAATCTTCTGTGCCTTTTGTGAATATCTCTAAACTACACCTGTTAAGAGATACCCATTGTCTATAAGTTATTTGCTCAATCATTTCCTCTTCCAGTTTTTCACTCAATTGTTCTTTCAAATAGTCTGTTCCAGGGCAAGAGGTACATTGATTTAGGTAACATTTGGGCAGTGGTACATCACACATTATTTTAGCTAGACATGATTTGTAGGCATCTATTGAAATGCCATCATCTAATACTGTGTTTAAAAACACGCTCCACTATTCATTAGCTTTAAATTCTGATGTTTTGTACAAACACAAACAGAATGTGTATCACTTCCACCAGCTAGGATGCAGTTTTTAGGACGAAGTTCCACAAATTTTGGAAAGTTTTTTTTTTTTGCTACAGGATATTTGCTTTTAAAAAATCTCATAAATTTCTAATTCTCTTAACAATTTATACAAAAATCCTAAGACTCGAGCCCGGCCATAGAGCCGCCTACTCCCACAGACTTGAACGATTAATCAAACTTCATATTACTTTCAGTGGTCCAGTCAGTCCCTCGGCGTAAACATCGTGATCACAGATTGCGTGAATTTGAGTTGAAGAAAAAACTTTGGAGAGTGTCGACTATCCTGAAGGGGATGAATAATTGTAATCGTATTTTTGCCAAGCGAGCTATGGGGTTTTATAGTGGTTGAACGCAAAGCATAATGAGAAGGAAAGCAGGGGGGAGCAATCCCACAACACGATGCCGGTCAAGTAGGCCCAAGTAAACAAGGCTCTACATTATGAGCAAGCCGCGTGCTGCCTTCAGTTGTTGTCGATGCTCGGACCGGTCATGTGCAGTGTTTTGAGAACGGCGAGGGAGGGTAACCCTGCAGTTTGGGCTACAAGTTTCTTAACAACCTGTATGTGTACACACACATACATACATATATATCTTAGTATAAAAAAGCAATATGCAACAAATTAACTAATTCCTAAAAAACTAGTCACTGTAACATCATTGAATTATTTAATATTTTACTGTTTGTAAATCTAATAAATAGGTGACTTACATTGACTGTTTCTTTATTATCTTCTTTTACAATAAAATGTCCTAAAATACCTAACAGTCTTGTATGATATCTATTTCAATGTACTCTCATATTCACCATTAAATATAATTGCTAAATTAAATTTTAAATATATCCACCAGTAGGTCTGCTCAAAGAGAGAAGATATTTTGATTGTTAACTTATAAATTACATTATAACATTGATATTAAAATTGTAAATCGTAAAATAGTTGTATTTTAAACTTAAACTGTAGTATTATTGAGATAGATCATAAAAGAAATTATCAAAATTATTTTTAGACCAAAAAATAATCTTATTTATATTTTCCAGTATTAACTATAGCTGAAGTTTTCTACACTAGCTAGTTACCTGCTTGTCATTGTGGACCAGTGCTGGACTGAGTTTAGCATTTGGCTGCTATGAAATAAGTGATCTCTATTCTATACTGGATAGACATAAACATGTGTCTGGTGAATAAAAGGGTTTTTGTTTAAAAATAGTCAAGTATTATACCATACTTGGCTGAAGAAACATTCATATAAAAGAATATACAATTCACTGTTATAGGTAATATTGTACAAATATGAATGAAATATTTAATATATTTATATATGTAGCTATCATCCATGTTGTTTACAGTCTGCCACTACTACAATATAGGCCTATTTAAGGTTGGCTATTAGCTTGTATACTGGTTTTAGAAACGGTTGGAAGTTCGATAACTATAATGACACATCATCATTATCAACTTTTTGCAACATGTGGTTGGGTCGGTTTAGTAAAATGCCTTCAGCTCCCTCTATCCTTCCATTCGTCTTCTCTCTAACACTTTCTGTTATCTACTCCTTCTATCTATTTCTTGGCCTCCCTTGTGGTCTTTTTCATACATATTTCATTTCCATCATTTTCTTTGTCATCCTCTCTTTTCCCATCCTCATTATATGTCCATACCATATTGGTCTTGCTTCCTCTACTATATCATGTACTTCCTGTACCCCACTCTTTCCCGGATAACTTCATTCCAATCTTGTTTCTCCTCACGACAGCTCCTCACAAACTTAATTCCCATGGCCTCCACTTTCCTAGTCTCTCTTACACTTCAAGGGCACTTCTCTTCTCCATAGCAGATCTCTTACAAACCTATATAACAATTCTCCCAGCTATGTTCTAATTAAAACCTCTCTACTCTAACCTTTCGCCTTAATCACGGTTCCAAGGTATTTTACGTTCTTCACTTTTCTCAGCTCTAATCCATCCAACCCTATAGCTCTTCCACACCCGGTGCTTTTCCATGTTTCATCTTCTTTAATTTGTCCTCCACCTCTTTCTCAGTGGGACCTCTTTCCTCCTCTTCTGCAATTCCTTCCTGCTCCTCTGTTTCATTCTATCCCTTTACTCTTATGGGTTTAGCATTTTCTCAAAATATCTCATCCATAGTTCCTTTTCTTTCTCTCCTATCATTCATCGTTCATCGTTCTTCTTTCTTCCTCTATCATTCTTACTTCTTCTCTTTTTTTCTCTCTTGTTTCTTACTTGACTGTAACACCTTCTTACTTCCTTCCACGTCCTGTTCCAGTATTTTTGTTCTTTTTTGTCCTTTTTTTCATTCCTTCCTTCTCGGCTTCCCATACAACTTGACTCACTCTTTTCTTCTCCCTATATTTTTCCTCTCTTTCCTCATTCCTATTCTTAAAACTCCTTATGCATTTTTTATTCTTCTCCTTCAATGCTTCCTTCACCCTGTTGTTACACCAGGGTGTCTTGTTCCACTCCCTCTTATTACTTTTCCTCCCACATACCTCCTCTGCAGCTCCCACCAAACTTTTCTTAAACCCTTCCCATTCAACCTCTACGTTTTACATCTTATCCTTGGTCATTAAGCTTCTTGCCTTTCTAAGGTACATTTCTCTTTCCTCTTCATTTTTTTAGCCTCTACACCCTTAGTCTTCTTTCTGTCTTACTATCTTTCTCCTACATTCCCATTCCTTTATGTATGCCACTAACAAACTGTGGTCACTATCGAATGACACACTTTGTATTACTTTGATGTTTATCAGGCACGTAACCAGGGGGAGGGAGAGGGGTGTCCATGGCGGTCAGGACACCACCCCGAAATATAACGAAAGATAAAAAAAAAGTAAGATCTCTTGCTTGTAACTTTTACAGTCAGTGGCCTAACTAATCAATCTAATGGCTCGACAACAATTTTCTTTTTAATAAGGATTCTCTTTCAGTAATATAGGTTTTGTTACCCAAAAACACACATGAAAGTAATGTGAACAAACTCAAAAATCTAAGCCTACACTATGATGAGACCACTTTTCTACTTAAGAAACTCAGTGTGCAGTGAACGAATGACTGGCCTGGGACTAATGTTGTGTTACTACCTTCAACACCTGCATAGGTTTTGGATGTCATGGCCAAGAAAACTAACAGAAGACTACTATTTTAATGATGTTGGTTTAATATAATAATTCTATTTAGCAAATTTGTTGCTTTCTGCTTTTCTGACAGACCCAAAAAAGATATGAATTTATTGACACTGCAAAAACGTTTAATTTAAAAAAATTAAAAACTTTAACCAAAGCTAGAAGTAACAGGGCTTACAAAAAGTTAGGGTGGGTGTAGCATAGCATAGAATAACACCCCCCAAAATGAAATCCTGGCTACATGCCTGTGTTGAACCGTTGCTTTTCTGTAAAAAAAAAAGAGACGATTACTATTACATAATTACATAAGTTATAATTGATGAAGGATAGGGAAGGAAAATGCACCACAGAAATATATAAGTTTATTAAAACCAAACAAAAAGATATAGAATTATATATGAGTGAAAAGATTTTAATTCAATTAATCAATGATTACTGTATTCCATTATTGAGGTAGAAAACATGCGGCTGGACGAATAGATATAATACACACTTTTTAAACAAGGAGCTGACTGAAGTTAGATAGAATATTTTATTTAGTTTAACAACTTTAGAAATATGGATATTCGCTCTTACTCGAACGAAGGCGCGTCTGCCACTAGTTGGTAACAGTAAAAAGGGATTAAGTTTTAGGCAATATACATCTAGACAATCTAGCCAGACTAATACCTAAGAGGTCTAATCATGAATGATAGTGACAATTGAAAAAGGAAACATAACATCAAATCCTATATTTTTAGAGTTACTAAGAAGAATATTCTTTAAGCTAGCTAGCTTTTATTAACTCTCATGGAAAGTTATGAGAAACCTAAGAATAATACCCTATTAGAGGAGCTTCCATTTTATAAATAATAGATGGCGAACAATCAGGCATCTATACAGTTTTTTACTATGGCCCGTTATTTCCTAATGAGTACTGCCAGAACAATCAATAGTAAATTTATACATTTACCCATTACTAGGGCATTCAATAGCTAGTACAAACTCTCTTAGAACACTTAGATACATATGGCACCTGAATGGGCCAGAATAAAGCATTATCCCCGCGGGCCACTACTTCAATCTAGTAGTGCTCCCACAGGTTACGCACTGTAAATAGCTATATAAAAAGGGTCCAATCGTGACTGCAATTAGTTACCGACCTAACTAGGTCCAAGAAGAAAGTGTTAGATGATATGATTGTAGCCATAAATAGATCCTAAACGTGATCATACTGTTTAGGGTGTCATAAAAATGTCTTAAGGACTTAGAAAAGAAGATCAAATTCATGGAATCGGTTTACACAATCACCTGGTCCTATACATATGTAGAGCACAGAGCCCTCTTATTTAAACTATGCCTTATGGGCATAGGGAAATAACCGTCTGACTATCTGACCCAAGAAACAATGTCTGATGGACATAGAAAATAACGTCAGACATCCCGACTAAGGAAACCATGTCTGATGGACCAAGAAAATAACGTTAGATATTCTAATTAAAGAAACCATTTTTGATGGACAGAGAAAATAATGTTAGACATTCTAACTAAATAAACCATGTCCGATGGACATATAAAATAATGTTAGACCTCCTGACATTAAAACTTGTGTCTGATGGACATAGAAAATAACTCGGACACTCTTAACACAAACTATGTCTGATCGACATAAAAAATGAAGCAAGACATTCTAATATATGAAACTATGTCTGATGGATATAAAAACGGAGTTTAGAATCTAATGTAAATTCTAAACAGAAGATAAGTCTCATAACGTGGTGGTGAGTCTGACGCCTGACACACCATAACCAACAGCAGTCTTCGGTGCTGAATTTTACGCCGTAGTTCTTCCTCCGGTGAATAAATACAATGGAATACAAAAATGCGAGTCACAAGGAATCCGTTATATAGCAACAGAACTGGCTTGGAATTGGACTACATCAGTATGTCAAAGGGGGATTGGAGCTATAGAATTACTCCGCTTTCTCACCAGCCCTGTCAGAAGGTGTGGCGAGCAGAGAATATTATCTTTACTTTCTTCGATATGTGGCCTTCAATCAGGACGTGAAAATGCTCGCGGTGCCGGTATGGTCTGTTGGGGCAATTTTTCTCGACGCTTGGGTGTTTCCCAGCAACATCAATTCACAGTGAGTCAACATCTGCCACATCCTATTGGAATAGATTAGTATTTGTTATCTTGTTTTAATTGTCTTTATGCAATTTTAATTGTAGTTGTCATATTATATAACTGACATGCTACAGTGTTTATGGTTTGCCTTTTTATTTCTTCATCCATGAGAAAATAGTTTATCACCTACTTTTGGTTCCCATCCCAGCTGTATCTAGTGATCTTATTACTTTTTCTTTCCTTCTTATACCAGCTGTTTGCCACTTTCGTTTTATTTCTTGCACATAGCTCCAACACCCCTCTACCCTCTTTGTTTCTCTCGCCCCATCCTTCCTTGAACCGTAACACCATCTCAAACCCTCATACCTCTTTTCCTACTTTTGAATTTAGATCCACCTTTACTATCTGACACTTGTTTCCCATATGTCTTTCTAGGTTTTCCTCAAACTTGTCTTTTTCTTCTGCTAGGCACCCCCCACTTGTGTGACATACGCTTGTATCACCTCCAACTCTTTTGCTCACTTATATACTGTCATCTTTATTACTCTATCATTCATCCCTTCTACCTCTGCTTGCAGTCCTCCTCTCACTACAAAGCCTACTTCGTTGCTCTTCCCTTTATCATTTTCCATCCAATGCAGAATTAAGCCATTCCTTAATTTACTCATGCCGCTCCTTTGTTACCTCCCTTCATTATAAATAAAAAGCATGGATTTCAACAAGAGTATAGATTTATTTTATTAAGTAACTATATAAACAATACAAGGTACAAAACATATTTAGAAAACAAATGCCCGTCGGCCATACCTGGGAACTAAATGAATACTAAACCAACTAACTTTTAATCATTTAGAAAATCACCGTATTCACCAAGAAAATATTATTCACAAAATAAATTAGGCCTAACTGAAGCGTCCCGCCATCTTGTGGCTCCAATACAAGCTATATCCAGAAATAACTGATAACTATATTTATATATTGACATTAAAAACGTTCCCTCTTGTGACAGTAATGCCAATTGCTCAGAAAGTCAAGTATGAATTTATTAAAATATACAAAGATTTGAAATTTAAGTGCCCTATCATCTTGTGGCCACTAGTTAAGTTTAGTAGGAATATGTCCATTATGTAAATGACGCCACCCATCTATGCGCAAGATGGCCGTAACCCACATGACTGGCTAAGCAACAAAAGTCCTCAAACGATTAATAGAGAACTACATTAGCGCTCGGGTAAAAATATCACGAGATAAAAATTACAAAAATGAAACTTGGCTTTACTCTAGCCAACTCCCGGAAAAATTCGGCTGTAAAAGACTTTAGAAAAATAAATATATTTGAGCCTTAGCAGAAAGTTTTACTTACCTCGTCCGAACGTAGTGATACAATGAGTAACCATAATTGTTAAAAGTAGACTTATATAGTAAAAACACCAGATCACATTTCCAAAGAAAGACGGAGAGTCAAGGGAGGGAAAGAGGAATTGAGAAAGTGGAGTTCTTGACGGATCTCAAAACGACCAGAATATTCTACTACACAATGGAACCGAGTAAAAGGAGGTAAGAGGGGGTAGGTGTGGTGAAAGGAAACAACAAGTCGGGGAGAGGTTTATGTAGCGACCGTCATGAGTTTGTGGGCGTGGTCTTCTTTACTTGCTGGATGTTGGCTCATACCTTCTGTTAATCTATTAGGAAGTGTATGTATGGGTGGAGGTGACGGCCGGCGTGTGGAAGTAAGAGTCCAAGTGGATCGGAGGGTAAGTGTTACACCATTCAATTGTTTTGTTACTTGTAACTTGTTACACCTTCTCCACTTGAACTTGTTCAGGCCCAGGACATTCCCTCTTCTCTCGTTTCTCTTGCACAATACATAGTATGCAGATGACAGCTCGAAAATTTCAGCCACAGATTTACATCCAGTTAGATTGTAAAGACCAATGTATGAAAGCAATATAGACCTATGAAATAAAATGTAAGGGCATTGCTGTTTTCCTCCAGCACTGAAGTCGCTTATTAATCAAACTTAATTCTCATAGCCTCCACTTTTCTAGTCTCTCTTACATTCAATGTCCATGTTTCTGCTGCATATGTGACATGAGTATAAAGTACACCTTGGGCAACACTTCCTCACACTTCAAGGGCACTTATTTTCTCCATAGCAGGCCTCTTACAGACCTATAGATCAATTCTCCCAGCTATCCTATTCTCATACAACCTCTCTACTTTAACCTTTCGCCTTAATCACGTTTCCAAGGTATTTTACGATCTGCACTTTTCTCAGCTCTAATCCATCCAACCTTATAGCTTTACTAGGCCTTACCCTCTTGGTTGTCATTACCATCACTTCACACTTTTCAATGCTAAATTTCATTCCACACTCTTTCACTTCCTCGTTTCATTCTTGTAGTTGTTGCTGTACTTCCTCTTTCTCCTCCCCCCATTCCATCAATTCATCAGTAAACATCTTGGCTTTCATTATTTCCTCCTTTTGTTTTCCTGCCACTTTATTCATAACCATTTTCATTACTATCACAAATAGTAATGGTGAAAGAGCACTTCCCTGCTTCACTCCATTTTTTTAAAATCTGAAACCACACTTCCCTTCCATTCTCCGACTTAACACAGCTCCTGTTATCCTCATAAATGATTTTCACTTTCATTACAACTAATTTTTCCACTTCGGTCTCCTCCATCGCTTTCCAAACTTTATTTCTATTCACGCTATTATATGCCTTCTCCATATCCATAAATACCATTACCAAGTCTTTCTCATATTTATACCTTTTTTCCATCATCTGTCATATGGCAAAAATTATGTCTATTGTAGATCTCTGTTCCCCAAATCCATGCTGTTCCTCTATCCACCTACCTTTAATTTTCTTATTTTCTTGGGTGAGGCCATTAATCTCTATAATATAACTGGATAGACATATGCTAAAGACCAAAGCGTGACGCTCAAGTTTTCGTCTGTTACATTGTGGGGGAACAGATTTAACTGTTTCTTTCAATGTTCCTATACAATAAAATGGGTCTGATTAATACAAAAATATATATATTTATTTTTTAAATAGTGTCCGAGGAACTAATTTTACATGCTTTAATTTTTCTATAATACATTACTTTAAGAGTAGTTTACTTACGACAAATTATATAAAATTTGAAATTTGTTAAAAAAGTATTTGGATAGTTTGGTTTAAAATCTATATATGAAGAGTTTTACTTAGTTAAGAGTATTTTATAAAATATTCTGAATTATATACAAAGTAAGGAGCATTAAATTAATAATGGGCAAGACTTGAATATTAATATTAAAGTCTTGTACCTTATTACTTAGTAGTTTACTGAAAACCTATTTTTGGAAAGGAAAAAAAACCCCAAACTATTACACAGTTTGTGGAAGTTTGGCAATTTTGTTCTAGCATTTATTTTTGTCACTACAGCTTAAACATATTCCTTAAATACTTGTGTCTAAACATATAAATAAAAATTAATTATATTATGATAAATAAAATTTACAGTTTCATATCAAACTATTTTATTTTCTTAAATTACTACCAAATATCGATTATGAACAATCATACAATCATAGTACCGTACTAAGGAATTCCCCAACATTACTTATTATTATGTTAGAAACAATCATTTTATATTATATTAACAAAATAAAATTGCTGGTGAAATCGAAAATGGAACAAGTGCAGCTTGATTCCATTTATTTGGCCTTAAGGCCAGTCTACAACCAACATACCCGCGTGTCGGACTTGCCACTACGCAATCGCAAATGCACTCGTAATTACGCTTTTATTAAATACAAAATAGACTGTCTACAATGAAAAGTCGTAAAACGTAATTTCAACCAATAGGAACAAACAACAATGACGACTATAAAAGTCAAATTCATAATAATGTTTTCAAATAAGAAATAAATATTTAAAAAATATTTAACTGGATAAATACACATGATTTTAATTGGAAATCCTGTATTCATTACTATACATTTCCAATCGTTTTTGTCATAGACCAAATAACTTCAAATTATTTGATTTTAGTAGTCCATCCATATTTGTTTTTTGATTGGCTGAACGCAAGCCAACGCAACTACATAAACGCAAGAGATGGACAATGTTCATCTCCTCCCGACAAGCTGGTCCGTCATTTCCGACATACGATTGTGTTTGCGTAAGCTATTGTAGACAGACAAAATTACGTTATTGCGTAGTTGCGAGTCCGAAAAGCGGGTGCGTTTGGTTGTAGACGGGCCATTGAGCATGGCTAACCTCATTTGAAACAGATTTTTCTGGTACTTTGCCTGGAGAGTTTGAACAACCAACAACATGGGTGCAGAGAGAATTTAATTTGGAAATGACCAAGGGGTGTGGGGGGGTTCAAAATCGTAAGTTTATGACATGATATTAAGACTTACTACTAAACCCTAATGAATTAGAATATTGTTATTTTAAACAGTTGTGGTGGAACTTTATTAGTATAAGAGAGGATAATGAGGAGGAGGTAAGTAAATAATACGTTTGTATGTACTTTATATCCTCCTCTCTTCCAGTTAATGTTAGAAAACTGGATGATCCTAGAAGTTAGTTGTAGTGTTCCTAGTTTGAAATTTTTTGAAAATTATAATCGTTTGACAGCTATTTAAAATATTGCTACCCCCAATTTTTTTTAAAAATTTGATACTCCTTGAGGCTATATATAGTGGTCCTACTTCGGCAAATTTTTAAAAATCTTGATGCTTCTGAAAGATATTTTAAGAAGTGCTCACCAGAATTGTTTGTATAGGATATATTTGAAGTAGTTCTCATCTGGATATTTTTTAATTAGAATCCATCAAAAGCTATTTAAAGTGGTTTTCCACCATCAAGCTTTTAAAATTGGACTTCCTCAGAAGCTATTTGGAATGGTCCTCGGCAGTGGCGAAGCGTGATGATAATATTTGGGCAAGCTGAGTCATGAAAACTCACACTTAACAATGTCGAAAATGGTACCTTTACAAGTTATATAATACAGTACTGGCAGACTTTTATTACTACTATTAGTGAACAATAGCTTTTCCTATCACGTAGAAAAAGAGACGTTTACTATTACATAATTACATAAGTTATAATTAATGAGGGATAAGGAAGGAAGATTTATCACAAAAAGACATAAGTTTAACAAATACGTTTATTAAAAAGCAAACAAAATTATATAAAATTACAAATGAGTGAAAATATTTCAAACAAATTAATTAAAGATAACTCTATTATGTTATCGATATAGAAAACATTCAGTTAGACGAACAGATATTAACACCTTTGTAGCCAAGGAACCTACATAAGTTAGATATAACATTTTGTTCAGTTTAATAACTCAAAAATTAGGGATCTTCACTCTTACTCGTACGAAGGAGCGTCTGTCTCAACTCAGCGGCAGTAAAAAATAAGAAATTCTGATTAAATTTTGTTTAGGCATTTCCCATGAATATGGCACATTAGTGCCGAAACTTGTCGGAATTTCCAATGCTGGATATGCAAAAGGAGTAATGGAGGAAAACAGATAAGGGTTAGATTACTCCACCACATTCTCTACTTCATTTAAACGGTTGGCAGATGATAGCCTCCAAATTAAATGTCTTTGAACAATCATATTTTATGACTGCACTTTAATTCATTTGGTTAGGGATAACATAAATTTTTTTTTATATAATTTTAAATCATTATTTATTTGAACTTAATAAATTATTTTATCCAGCCTATATAGTTTATCAGTAAGTTTTGTAAAAACTTTTTTTATGTGTATTTATATAATTTTAGACTTTTCATCAACATGTGTGTGGCTTAGTTGATGATGAATTAGTAATTTTATGTTTAATGTTCATAATTTGACATATAGTTTTTACTGGAAGCAAATCGTAGTCATATATTTGTCTTGCAACCTCACTTTAGTATATCTACCAACTTAGTAACTTTATTTTATTAATTTAATTTTATTTTTATATATTTTTGAGATCAATATATATAAGTCTTAACTTCTAAATATACATAAAGATAATCTAGCCTGGCTAATACCTGACTAATACCTGAGGGGTCTAATCAAGAATGAAAGTGAAACCATTGAACATAGAAACATAGTATCAAATCTGATATTTTTAAGGTTTCTGAGAGCTCAGCTTATCATGTCCACACTGACGCCTCGCTACTGGTCCTCGGCTTAATTTAAAAACGAAATTGAAAAGAAATGGATCTTTCCCCAATTTTTTTTTTTTAATTGAATGCTTATTTGAGTGATCCTTGTGTGGAATAAAAAGAAAGTTAGGCCTATATTCAAATGGAAGTTATTTGGAGCTGCCCCTATAGGTATTTATTTTAAAAAACTGGTGCTTCTAGAAGCCATTTAAAGTGATATTTGCCTGGCAATTTGTTGAAAATTAAATGCCCCAAGAAGATATTATTTGGAGTGGTCCTTCCCTGATAAATCTTTGAAAAGTCAATGCCCCTATCATCTATTTGAGGTTTGCCGTTTTAGACAAGGTCATCTTTAAGTTTCATATTAAAAACTTTGAAAGCTATTGGGGATGTGGGTGAAGGTTTGAACCCCTTAAACCACCTCCTTAGGCATATGCCCTAAAAATAACTTTCTTACATCTTGAAAGTCCATCGTGGTTAATACTTAATACCTTCATGGTAGACACCGTGTATTAACATTAACATCAACCAGTGTTAAGCCTGAAGTAGCATACGTTTCTACTACTAGGGCTATGCTGTAGTCTATTGCGGAGAACTATACCAGTTAGTTTTCCAGATTATATGTAACTAGAGACATCTTAACCGACGTCAAGCAATGTTTAATATTTGTACACTTTCTAAAAGAAGACTTCAGCTAAGAAATGTGAACAGTACTGGATCCACAGTTTAAAATCATAAGTTTCGAAAATATTAACAACAATAATACATAGAAGAGTTGAATATAAGGTGGAGACCTTGCTTAACAACGATCAGTTTGGATATAGAGGGGAAGGGGCATGGGGGAAGCAATTATCTCAAGAAGGTTAGTCTTTGAAGAACTTTTATGGTGGGGATGTAGGGAACATGAGAAAATGTCCATGTTTTTGCATGTTTTTATAGCAAACATTTTTGGTTAAAATAAATTAAATATTGTTTCAATCCAAACATAGAGTTTGATTTTCTTCATATGATGACCTCAACAGTTCTTGAATATAAGTCAAGGCTGTCCTGGAATTTAATGACAACTTTATCTCTTCATTTGAAAGTTTGTCATCTAATACCGCTTGACTCATAACAATAATAAATTCAAGAACTTTTGATATAACCGTCTAAAGAAACTCAAACTCTCTTTTTGTACTGAAGCAATATATTTTTATTTTGAACAAAAAAGGTTTTTCTATAAAAACTGCAAAAACACTGTCATTTTCTCGCGTTATCTACTTTCCCACCTTAAAGAAACTAAAGAAGTATACCTTCGTTGCCTTTTTATATCTAGGAAAAGCATTTAACAAATTCGAGGGATGTCAATTGTTTTGGATGTTGAGTGAAGCAGCGATTTAAGAAAAACTTGGACAGGGCAGTTTTCTAGAGTTTATGTACCGTAGGGAAGAAGTTGTGATTGGGAGATTCGGTACACACGGGCAAGAGGCAATTATCATAAAAAGTGTAAGACAAAGATGCTTCCTTTCACCTGTACTCAGAAAGTTATAGAATAGACTAGGGAGAGACTAAGGTGAATAGGAGGGGTTAAAATACAGGGAGAGAGTATATAGCGCTTAGGTTTGCTTATGATATTGAACAGAGAGAGAGAGGTGGATTTGGTGGCAGTTTTGGAATAAAATAGACAACGTCCCGGCAACTGGATACAATTATATGAACATAAAGATGGATAAGACAAACGTCATCATGGTAAGCAGGCACGGTACACAGGTTAAGGTGACTCTTCATACTAAGGGAGTATAATAATATAAGTTGGATGGAGTAATAGAGAACTGGTGAGGAGAGTTAACCAAGCAAAAAAAGCAGTCAATAATAAAGGGAAGCTCTTTACATCTAACAGCATTAATTTATGACTAAGAACAACTGGTAAATACTTATGTATGTTACGTGTTCCTTCATGGAAGTGAGACCTGGACACTTGGGGTGATGAAACGGAGAATAGTCGAAGCATTTGAGTTATGGTGTTACCGAAGAATGTTGAGGATACCCTGAATAGACAGAGTCACTAACGAAGAGGTTTTGACAAGGATTAGAGCAACAGAATTATTGGTAAAGCATATGAGGATAAGAATAAACATTTGGATTGAACACATAATTAGGCAAAAGCGTTTGCTGGCCATCATCTTGGAAGATTATGTGGTGGGAAGCTATTGTAGAGGCAGGCCTACATGGAATAACCTTGATGCGTTCCCTAGATTATTCTATGATTACATAGGATAACTGCAGGTGGAGTATCTAGGCTGCCAACTAACCTCATGATTGATAGCCTAAGAAGAAGAAAATGTATTTTATAAATACAGAAGCTAATGAATAAAAATTATAAGAAATATTGATTGTAATTAACTATAATTTAAAGTAAAAAGGAAGCCTTTAAACTTTTTTTTACCAATTTTTGTAATTGTTTGGTGCGTTGATAGCAAAGCACCAAGGTAAGTTATTTTGATTGGATGTATCATTCCATTTTTTTTATTCAAACTAACTACATTGCTCTTAACACAATTATTTAAATAAGAAAAAAAGATACTTAACTATCATAAGTTTTACCTATAATGTTTCTTCACAAACTATGCTCCACTGAAACGGATAAATGAAGAGGCCAAAATCTAATAAAGTGTAAAGTTTATTTATGGCAGCATAGCCACGCTACACGTGCATGAACACTAAAGCAAATTTGCAATTCCTTCGCTCATTTCGTTTCAAGATGTAGTCTGTGGTAAAGCTTACGGTTGCGCACGTCTCTAGTTTTAACCTTTGACTGAAAACTGATCGAATGATCGGCTCCATTTCAGGGTAGCCTACTGCGGTTTGAGGATGGCTGAATCTGAAGACGTTGGTGGTCAATATTTTGAGGGTGTGGAGAAGCTTATTGAAATTTGGTTCATAAAAACGGGTGGAAATTCAAAGCTTTGTGATTTACGAAACATACCACGGTAATCTATAGTTTTTCTCTCGGTTCATAATTTTAATTTCGAAATCTGTTTTAGTTCTGTGTTTAAAATGGTGGAAAACATAAATTTTATTAAAATTGTGTTTTAGAGCATTTGAAAGTTCGGCTGCAAATATTTTCTATATGCAGTAAAATCAATTTGATTACATGCTGCCAATTTAAAAAAAATCAGTGTGACAGCCGCTTACCGGCTTTTTTTTCCCCAACCTTCACACTTCAAGGAATTTATTCTCTACCTAATAAATGATTCTTGATATGACATAAAATTTATTGTTAGACCCAGATGAACTATATTGGAGCTTTAGGATTATTAATTTAAAAACCTTTCTTTCAAAGAACTATCAACTTTCTAATATTTAGAAACAAAATTGCCGGTAAATATTTTATTTTACATTCACATAATGAAAACACTTTGATTTTGAATTAGGATCCTGATATCCACCAGCTGCTACTAGCATAGGCCCCCTACATCTAATGAACAAAATTTATTGATAAGTGAAGGCCTTTCTGACTAAAGTGGGATACGAGGATGGGATTCTATAGTTTTTTTTTCTCTGTCAAATTATGAGAAATTTAATGTTTTATAAAATTTATACACAAGATTTTGAAGTTTCTGAAGCTATATAATTCATGAAAGGCTAAACTCTGTAATATTTATTTATTCACACATTAAAGGTTAGGTTAATCTTGGTTGGTTTTTTTAGTGAAAACATTAATATTTTGCTCACCAAAAGATTTACTACACATTCAAGATGTCTAGCATTGAACATAGATCTGCTTCGGGTTGTTTCATTAAAACAGATAAAATCTAGATCATATCTAAACTTCTTTTTGGCCTTTGGAATTTCAGCACATAACACAAAGACAAAAAAAAAAAACTATAATAAGTAAAAGATAAACTTAACAACTTATTGACAATATTGACATCTATCAATTTGCCTACTCTAGAAATATAGCTTGCCTTTAAAAAAGTGGCAAAGGAAGTAAACCTATTGAAAAGTATTTCAAAATACAAATAATAAATTTAGGTAAACTAAAAAAATATTTTTTTTTTCCAAATTTTCTGGCATATAGCTTAAGTGTACCTAACCAAGTATTGCGAAAGTACAAAATAAATAATCAGTAGCTATATACACATATTTGGTAGCATAGCTCAGTCGGTAGCGTGTCATTCTATAGATCTAAAAGTCCTGGGCTCGATTCCTGCCATGGTTGAAACATTTATCATTGGTGAAATGTGAATTTACCCTTTTAGAGGGATGAATTAACAGCAGAGGACTGGATGTTGTGCCTATCCTAGCTTTAAGTTGGATTATAAGGCATATGAAGCAACAAGCCTAGCAAGTTGATAGTGGAAAATGTATGGCCTGAATAAAATATTGACCTGCACCATAGGCTGGAAACAGTGATGGATGTAAAGTAAAGTAACATAACTATATAAACACATCTGAGCCATAGAAATAAATATAGTGCTCATTTCTTGATGATTTTAAATAGAGAACTCAAATTTAGTAAAACCCTTTTCTTTATACTAATTTGCCCAGTCATTGTGTCAATTTGGTCTTAAGCTAATGAGTTGGCCTATGCCAGATGGTTCATTAGAGGGGATCTAAAAATACTATACTAGTACATTCATGGTAATTTTGCCCTTTCTATCACCAAAAATAATCCATGTTACCCATCTGGAAAATCCTAATGTAATGTTTAAATAACACATTTTGGTAAGCGGGTAAATAGGCTAAGGTACTGATCTGATTTTTATTACTCGTACTGTACTCGTACAACTGCATTCCATTTTGAATATCACCAGCACCACAGGTATTTCAGAGACTTATTGAAGGCTTATTAGAAGGAATTGGAAGGAATTGATACACTAAGCCCCGTTTACAGTCTGTTGAAAAAGGAATCTGAATGGAACTGGATCTTTAAGTGTTCTCAAGCATTTGAACTAAAAGGTACAACTCACCTCTGCTCCAATATTGGCTCATTATGACTCAACGCAAGAGTTGATACTTACAACAGACGCCAACCCAGTGGGAGTCTCTGGGGCTCTGAATCAACTATATGAAGATGGAACAATACATCCGGTTGCACGCTGACAGACAGAACACAGATATCCCCAAATACATAGGGAAGTACTAGGATTGGATTTTGGAGTGCAAAAGTTTGTGCAATATTTGTATATCGGAAATTTAAGCTTGAAACAGAGCACAATCCGCCGGTCACTATTTTTGGGCCAAAGAAAGGAATACCAACTCTTTCCGCAAATCACTTCCAAAACTATGCATATTTCCTATCTTATTTTGACTACCAGATATAATTTGTGCCCACTCATATGAATTGTGCTGACTACTTGTCTCATGCAGTCCAACCTTCAGATTTGGAACATGAAAGTTCTCTTTTACATTTCTCCCAGAGTTTCCAGGAAGGACTCTGTAACCTGAATAGAAAACTAGTGGACTTACAGAGCAAAACAGATCCAGTGCTAAGTAGGCTGGGGAAGTGCATTGTTAATGGTTGGCCAACAGCAGCTAAGAAGCCACTATCCCAGTTCAAGTCCATACAAGATGAACTAAATGTCGAAGGAGGGTGCACTTTTCAAAGAAGATGATTGATCGTAACATCTTCTCTTTGAGACAGAACCCTGAGGGAACTATATGTTGGGCACTTAGGAGTGGTCAAGACTAAGCTATCGGTTAAGAATTACTTCTGGGGGCCCCGCATGAACAAGGACATCGATAATTAAGTCTTGGGATGCCACACATGTCGGGTAGTTCAATAATCACTTCAGAAAAGTTGTCTGATTTTATGCAAGTGGCCAGCAACATGGAGTCAAATCCACATTGATTTCCTTGGATCTATAGATGAGATGAGTTTGTTACTTGTTGTTGATGCTCACAGTAAAGAGCTTGAAGTATGCTCAATGAAGTCCACTACTTCCACGACAACAATTTGTGCCTTTACTATAATTTTTTCTTGGTTTGGATATCTAGAGTTTCTAATATCTGATAATGGCAGTAAACTATTAAGGTCTACAAAACTCACTGAATTTTGTTCAAAAAACGGCATAGAATGTAGGTCTGAGGCCCCATACCATCCCGCAACCAATGGACAAATTAAAAACGGATTGTCAGATAAAACGATGCTTACGCAAAGCTAAATTTGAAGGAATTGATTTATCCACGGCAATGAAGGAATTTCTACGAACCAACCAAAACACCCCACACATCACAACTGGAGTAGCCCCAGCAGAGCTTATGTTAGATAGGACTCTGCGCACTCGTTTGAATATAATTAACAATAGGGTTAAGAATGTGGAAAACAAAACTACTACTAACACAAGGCCAAAGCATAGTGAGTGTTCAACAAGAAAGGCAAATAAAGAAATCATGTTAAAGTGAGTGTCATTTCAAGAAAGGGGAGAAAGTTTTAATGAAACAGTTCAACAAAAAGAAAATTACCTGAATTGAAGCAGAAGTGCATAAAGTGCTAAGGAGCCGCTTATATTTATAATGAGACATTTGAACCAAATAACACTTTCTAGATTATCAAATAAAAGGAGCAGCCTTGAGGATGTTTCTCCCAGCCATTCTATCTTGTCCAGGTGGTTGGAGGGTGTGAATGGTGGGACTCTGCAGTGAGCATGACGGTGCCCTACCACCTACTGTCGATGAAGAGGCAAGAGCTGGATTCATTAGAAGGACCCCATAAACTTTGCCATATTCAAACGAGCGCAGGCCCATCCTATCAAGGTCACCTCTAGGGGAGCAAAATGAGGAATTCCCTCAAAGGCACATTCAGCCGCAAAGGAAGAAGCAGCCCCCAAGACGGCTCACACATTTGCCTTTTTGATGTAGGGGATAGTGAAATGTTCAGATGGCAACACTGGGAAGGTCCTTCAGGAGAGGATTATCTGTGATGAACTTGAATTGTGAGCAGTCAAACTTTGAGGCGTACTAACACAATGAACTACAATTAACAAGTGCTAGCTTAACTTAAGAATTAGTTTAAACAAAGTGTGCACTATTATTTGCAGCACAAGTATGATTCAGAATATTACAAAAAACCCTTATGATTGTTCATTTAATTGTTCCAAATAACTTGCCTTGAATATGGCTTCAATACTTTGTTCAAGTTTTATAATCATACTGTAGGCTAGTTAATAAAATTATATCAACATTTATTTTATAATAAAATATACCTGTACTATCCTAATATTATTATGGTCTATATTTTCAAGTATTCTAATAATAACCTCTTTTACGCCCATCATCACTGCCCTGTTTCGCGTCTGTCCACCACATAGCATTGTTTCATATATGAATAGACTATAAAGAATTTTAATGAGGATATCTTGTTAAGTCACTAAATTGTATCCAACATTTTAGTAAACATTCTAAAAATTGGTGTTACAAATAATTCATGGTTTCAATCACTATGATGTGTAGTTTTCCAAGCCTTAATTTATTAGGAGGCCATTTATTATTTTTGATCAAATTAGTTGCATGTTTTATTGTTGTAGATTTAAAATATATTATTATTTTATTTGTAAGTTTAATTTTTTTTTCTTCTTCCCCAGACAAAAGTTGGAAACTCTTCTCAAGATTGTACGGTGTGAGATAATCAGTTTTTCACAAAATAATCAAGTTGATGCATATGTATTAAGGTAAATTTTAAGTAATCAACTACCACCAGGACATCAGCAAACCTCATTTACCTAACCTATCAGTGTTCATCAATGGCTTTGCACACTTATCTACATTGGTCAAATAAGTTACCCTTTGAAATGGTTATATACGATTAAATATCAGGTTTTTTCTTTTACTTTACTTTTGAAAGGAAGGTTTGGTTTAAAAAGGACATTAGTTATTATATATTGTTATTTAATTGATTTAACATGTTCTAAACATATTATATTATACTTATTTAATTGATTTAACATGTTCTAAACAATATTATATTTATACTTATTTAATTGATTTAACACGTTCTAAACATATTATATTATACTTATTTAAAGAACATATTTTTGTGTATATTTTGATAGGTACTTAACACTATCTTAGCTCTGATTTACAATTGACATAATATTTTAGGCCTACATTTTTCATTTATTTAAATAATCACAATGGTTCAATTGCTTAATTTGAATTGTTGTCAAAGTGAATGTTTTATAAGATACTCTTTATTACTAAAAAGAAAAACAATATATATTAAAATATTTATTTAAATCACTTTTGTATCTTAAGATATCAATAAGCTAAATATAATTTTATAAGTAAGAAATAAACACTATATATATAGTGAAACAATAGCTGGAACTATTGTTAATGCATTTTAGTAAGGATAACACCTTTCCGATATATTCTGAAAATTGAAAAATGACACCTGGACACGGGAATCGAACCCGGGACCTTCGGCTTAGTACCCACTGCTCTTACCACTGAGCTATCCAGGATTTGTCCCGTGCCCTGGTCATTTCTTCACTCATAGTTTAAGGCAGATAGCTCAGTGGTAAGAGCAGTGGCGTACTAAGCCGAAGGTCCCGGGTTCGATTCCCGTGTCCAGGTGTCATTTTCAATTTTCAGACTATATATAATATAATATATATACACACACACAACCACAAAAAAATTTGTTTTTTATGGTAACTAGTTTTAGAATCTTCACATAAAAACAGACCTTGAGAATTAATGATCTAGGCCAAGGGCCTATACAAGATATTAATTTCAAATCATTGTGTCCTTTTCATTCCACTTTCTCATGCATGTGGAATGTTATGGTAGATTTGGAAAACTTGTGGTGAGTGTTTTTATATTAATATCTGAATTATAATGGAAGCAAAGAGATAATTTAAAATATAGAATTTAAAGAAAAATTGTTTAAGTACCACTAAATAGAATGGCAGACAGTCAAATAAAAATGATACTAATAATAAAAAATAAATAATTATCATTATAATTTATATATAATATATATATTATATATATATAGTGTGTATTAAATGATTTGGATCAATTTAGCTGATAATTTAGGAACACACACTTTAGTGGTAAGAAACTAGCAGATAAAAATTTGAACCACTAGGCACTTCTAGTCTTCGATCTTGTTGGCTGGGTTCAAATACACATTTTCAGAGGCGGAAATGGGGGGGCGGGGCAATTGAGATTAATAAAATTAAACCTTTATTTATACACACACACACACACCTCTGTAACGAAGATTATTTTTTTTAAAATGTGACCTAATTTCCTAAATAAAGATATTGCATTTAAAAATATTTTAATACAAAGTTAAACCACTATATATATGTATATAGATATGTGTATATATATATGTATAAAATATATGTATATATATGTATGTAAATTATAATGTATATTATATATGTATATATATATATATATACATGTATATGTATACATATATATATACATATGTATACATGTATATGTATTACATATATAATATATATAGTGGTTTAACTTTGTATTAAAATATTATATATGTATATATATATACTGTATATTTTATACATATACATGTATATATGTGTTATATATGTATGTATATGTGTATATATATGTATGTATATATGTATGTATATATATAATATATATGTATGTATATTATGTTTATATGTGTATATATATGTGTATATATATGTAGTATATATGTATGTATATATGTGTATATATATGTGTATATATTTGTATATATATATGTATATATATATGTATATATATATATATATATATATGTATATATATATATGTATTTTATATATATGTATTTTATATATGTATATATATAATTTTATATATATGTATATATATATATATTATATATATGTATATTATATATGTATAATATATATTGTATATATATATGTAAATATTTATATGTTATATATATTATATGTATATATTATATATATATGTATATATATTTATGTATATATATATGTATTAATATGTATATATATATGTATATATTATATATGTATATATATATATGTATATTATATATGTATATATATGTATATGTATTATATGTATATGTTTATATATATGTATATATGTATATATATGTATATATATATGTATATGTATATATATGTATATGTATATTTTGTATTGTATGTATATATGTATATATAATTATCCCCCCCTTTTTAATCCCCCCCTCACTTTTTTTTTCTCCTTTTCCCCCTTCCCTCCTCCCCCCCCAAAAAAAACCCCCCCAAAAATTTTTTTTAAACCCCAAATTTTTAAAAAAAATTAAAAACCCCCTACAAAAAAATAAAAATTTTTATAAATTTAACCCCCTTATTAAAATTTCCCCCCTTTACCATAAAAAAAACAAATTAAAATTCCCCTTTAAACCCCCTTAAAAAAAAAGTTAAAAAAAAACCCCCCTCCCGAAAGGAACACAAAGCTTTTGGGGGTTGGGTTTTAAACAAAATAAACAAAGACCTCTACAAGTGGCCAACTTAAAAATTTTTAATAAAGAAAATTGTTTTTAAAAAGTTTTCACCTTGGTTAAAAAAAATTAAAATTTAATTTAATAAATTTAAATTTCAAAAAAAAGTATAAAAGGGTTTTATTTTTAAAATCCCAACATTTATTTTTAAAAATTTTTAAAAAAAAAAAGCTTAAATTTTCCAATTTTTTAAAAGGGAAAAAAAATTTTTTTTATTGGCATGCTACCCAAACGAGATTTAAAAGTTTATGTTTTTTTTTGTTTTTTTTTCTTCCAACAGCACATCAGTTTTTCAAAAAGAGTGTTGGGGTTAGCCAAGATAAACATTGTAAAATGACCAGAAATCCCAAACAAAGTTTTTTATGTTCTTTTCCCAAACGGTTTAAAATTTTAAATCTGTACTAGCGGGAAAAGAAACATTCCTAACAGGTTTTATCTTACATAATGTTCAAGCCTTTTAAAAAAAGGCAAACGAATAAAAATAAAAAGTCTTTTTCCCTTTTTATTATTTATTTAAATCTCCCATAATATAAGCCCCAGGGGAAAATATGACGGGTACACAAGTTTTTTAAAAGGCACCCGAAAACCCCCTTCAAAAAAATTAAAAATCACACATCCAATTCATTTAAAAAAGGGCCCCGACAAATTAAAAATTTTTGAGGGTTCCACTGACCTTTTCCTGGGTTTGTTTTAAAAATTTATCCCGGGGGGGGGGGGGGGGGGGGGGGGGGGGGGGGGGGGGGGGGGAAAAAAATTTTAAAAATTTAAATTTTTAGTAAGTCCTATTTATAAATTTAAAAAATTAAAATAACAAATTAAATTTTAAAATTAAATTAAAAAGGTAAAACAAAAAATATTTAAAAATACAAGGGGTCGGGGAAATAATTTTTTTAAAAAGGGGTTTTTTTCACATTTTAAATTTCACAATTTTTTGGGGGGATAAAATAATTTTTTTTCAGATTTGGTTATTGAATTTTGTACAAAAAATTTTAATTTTCTATGTGGTTTGTCTTTTGGGAGGAAAGGAAATTTGAAAAAGGGGGAATGGAAAATTTAAATAAATTCAAATTCCTTTGATTTCAAATTTCTTCTATTTATATTTGGGAAAACATTCAAAAATTTCATTATGGATTTTAAAAAAAACTTTTGCATCCGTGGCCAAATTTGAAAAAAGGGGATCAAAGTTGTTTTCTAAAACTTTGTGAAATGATTGTAAAATTTTCTGGCCTAAAATATCAAACCCAAGTTTTTGAGTCTAAGTACTAATGACACATCTAAACCATTGCTCAGGGTGATTCGCTTTATTTTAAGACTTAAACTTTGGTCCAAAAACTTGTTGGGGAATTTTTTTTTAAAACCAAATCATAATCTTTTTTTCGCTTTTAAGGGGCTTTTTGCATAGGAATATTTTAGAGTAATATCTATTTTAATTTAACCGAGGGGTTATATTTTCACCAATCATTTTCAAAAAATATTGATACTTTACCAGTGAATTTTTTTTTGCACCTTTTTTTTTAATTTCAATTTAAACAATTTAACTAAATAAAATCAATAAATTTTTAAAAAATAACCCTTTATTATTTTATAATAATTAGAAAAAACCCCCTTTTTTTAAAACATTAAATTTGTTTTATAAAAAAAATTTAATTTTTTAAAATTTTTTTTAAAAAAAATTTTACTGCTTAGGTTTATGTTTTGGAAATTGGTCCCGGTAAAAAAACAAATTAGAAAACACCAGTTTTTTGAAAAAAAAAGGTAAAAAATTTTTTTTTCCTTTTAAATTGGGAAAACTGAGTTGCTCTTTTTTTGGTTCTAATATAAAAAAATTCCTTTGTAAAAATTTTACCAGCTTCTGCAGGAGATACAACCCCTAAGTGGTTAAAAATTTTTTTTTTTTGTCTTTATTTTGGTATGTAATTTTCAAAAACCAATTTGTTATATGGCCCAAAAAAAAAAATTTTTTTTTTTTGGGGGGGAAATTTGGGGGGAAATTAAATTTTTCCAAGGGTTTTTACCACACTTGGATCTCATTGTAAAAATTCATCAAGGATAGTTTAATTGATATTTTTATGGCCCCTGCCAAGAAAAATTTTGGGGACTTTTGCTTTTTTGGGGTTTAAACTTTAAAAAAAAAATTTTGCAATTTGGAAAAAACCCGCAAAGATTAAAAAAAGGGAATGATTCTTAAAAAATATTATTGATAAAAAAAAAGGGGGTTTTGTACTTGAAAAAAGTGGGGGGTATTTATCCCTTTTCAATTTTTTGGGGGAAAAAATATTTTTAAATTTCCAGTTTTAAAAAATTAAAATTTTAATAAATTCCCAAGTTTTTTTTAAAAGTAAAAGAAAGAGTAACATGTTGATCGGGGTTCCCTGGCAAGTTCCCAATTGACATATAATTGGGATACTTTTTTCCCCACCCCCTTTTTTTGGGGGTTAAATTAAACATTATTTAAAATTTCCAAAGGGAATCTAAAAAATTACTTTGTTTATCTCACACTTAATACTCCGCACCGTTTGGGGTTTAATCAAAAATTTTTTTAAACATTTTAAAAAAGGAATCAAAAAAAATTAACTTTCCCAATTTCACACAGTAATTTAAACTTTTTTAAAAATTTTTTCTGTAATAATATTTTTATACTAAATAACTTTTTTCACAAAATTTATATAATAAAAATTTTTTAAATTTATTATTTATATATCACATTGTTAATCCCTTTGGAAATATTATAAATTTTTTAAATTTTTAAAAATTTATTTTACTGTAAAAAAATTCAAATTTTTTTTTAACTTTAAATTTTAAAATCAAAAAAATTTTCCCAAAAAATTAAGGAAAATAAGTTAAAATTTTTCTGAATTGCTACATTTTCCCCAAATTTTATTAAAAAGGGTTTTTTTTTAACAGGAATCTGGTGAAGCCTTATATATAAAAAGGTTTTTAAAATTTTTGAAAAAAAAATTAAACATTTTTTGTTTTTTATGTTGTGAAATACTTTGCCCTTTTCCCTGGTTTTAAAACCTTTATTGCTAACTCTTGGGTTTTCTTTTATAGTAATGAGCAAAATTTGACGTCAATGATTTTTGATTTTTTTTCTTATTCAGGGAGTGAAATTTCCCCGTGATTTTAAATTTTAAAGCTCTCCCCTTTATTACCTGATTTTTGGGGTTTTTAAAACCCAAACGGGTTGAAAAATTTTTTCTTGAGTTTTTAAAAGTCCTTCCCAAAAATTTCCTTATTGGGGGGAATTAAAGCCTTTTGGTCTCATTTTTGGGATTGGGCATTTAAAAGAATTTTGGGGAAGCTATGTAAAATTTCCTTTTCCCGGCAAAATGGTACCCCCTTTTTGTTTTCATAAAACCCTTTTGGTGGTGATTTTTGGTTTTCATTTTCAGTTTTAAAAAAAAAAATTTTTGCAACGGTGTTTTTTTACCTAAAAATTATAAATAAATTAAATTTTTTAGTGGGGCCGAAAAATTTTTTTACAAATTTTATTCCCCTTTTTGTTTTCCCCTTTTTTCTTTTAAAAAAAAAATTTTTTTTCAAAACTTTTTTAAAACCAAAGCCTCATCCAATTTTTTCCCATCTAACCACATTTTGGGAAATCTTTTCCCACACCCCAGGGAAATTCATTCTTGACTTTAGTTTACTTGGGACAGTTCAAAAATTTTTAATAGAATAGTTCCAAATAAAATTCCCCTTTTCAACACCCTGATATTTTCCCATTTTGGGAATAACTGTAAAAAAAAATACATGGGTAATTTTATGAATGTAAAAGCAAACCCGTAATTTGGGCCCCAATATTTTTTTAATATATTATTTGAGGTGGGAAAACCCCACAGCTTATTTATATTTTTAATTTCCACTTAAAAAAAATTATTATTCAAAAGCACATTCACAAGTGGTCTAGCGAAAAAAATTAAAAAATGGCGCCCTGCGATGGGAAAAAATTTAACCCAGGGGGTTGAACATGATGGAAAAAATTTTTTACAATCATGAAACCCATTTAGGGGTTATCAATTTTTTTTTCATTTAAAATTTTTCCCAAATACAAAAAAATTAATAAAATAATTTATTTTACATAAAAAAAGACACATTTTTTTTCTTTACCAAGAAAAATTCCGATCCCTGTTTTAAAAAGGGTTAAGATGAAAGCACTATTTTAAACCAAAAGTAAATAACTTCCCAAAATAAAAGAAAATTATTTTTTAATTGATGTTTAAAAAAATTTTTTTGAGTTGGATACAAAGATTTTAAATTAAAAACAATGGATTTATGAGAAAAACTTAAGCTTACTTTTTTTTAAAATATAAAATAAAAACAGGAAATTTAAAAAACCCTTAAATTTATAACAAAATCGGATCTTTTAAAAGTGTTTGGCCCCCCAAAAAATCAAAAATTATGATTTTTGAACTGTCACCCATTAAAAACCTATCATGAACAGAGACTACTTCTTTCTTGTTTTTTTGAGCTATCAAAGTTAATTTGTTTTAATTTAAAAAATTTTAAAAACATTTAAGAAATATAATAATAATTTGATTTTTATAAAAATTCAAAAATATCCCTACAAAAAATATTTTTTTTTACTTTCCCCCCCTTACTGTTTAGTGAAAAAATTCATTAGTAAAGTTTCTGCAACACAACAGAAGATTAACAATTTTTTTTTAAAATTTTGTTTTTTTCCATTTTCCCCAAAATTGATTTATATTTTACTGGGGACAAAAAAAAAAACAAAATTTAAAACGGGTATATTTATAAAAATTTTTTTTTTTAAAGCTCCTTCGGGGGCCAAGAAATTGGTCCCCCCTTAAGGTTTTAATTAGGTTCCAAAACTATTCCAAAAATTAGTCGAAAAAGTATCGGGTGCAAATAACTCAAAACCTATAAATTATTTGGGTTTGTAAACACAGTTTAAATAACTTTTGAGTCCCAAACCAAAACGTGCCCCAATATCAAGGTCAATTAAATTTGTTTTTTATTGTGCGATTAATGATGAATAAAAATAAAAAAAATAAATGAATAAATAATAGTAAAAAAAAAGGGGATTTTCCCAAGTTTGGTTGGATATATTTTTTTAAAAATTTGGGTTTTTTTATTGACAAGAACCTGTATTTCACACAGTTTTAAATTTTAAAGAAAGTTTTTGCTAGCTCTATTAAAACCCCTAATAAAAAAAAAAAATTATGGAGCCTAAAACCCAAAAAAAACCAATAAAGAATGTCAAATTTTAAAATTTTTGAAAAATGACCCCGGGACAGGGGAAAAAAAACCCGGGATTTTTGGCTTAGTACCCCAAAACTCAAACCCAAATGGCTATCCGGAAATTCCCCTGTGCCCCGGCCCAAATTCTTCGCTCATTTTTAAAAGGCAGAGTCTATTTTGGACTGCGGAAATTGTGGTAAAATTTATCTAGATGAAAAATTCCGCACAAAAAAGGGAGGGCAAATTTGATTTTTAAATAAAAAAGGTTTTAAAACTCCCAGAACATATATATTTAAACCTTTTTGGGTTTGATTATTTTTTAAACACTTGGGTTTATTATGTAGTTGAAATAATCAGGTAGGCATCTGTAATTTTTTGCTAAAGGTTTTTTTTTTAAAAGTAAATTTTGTTAGGGAAAACATTTAAATTTTTTTCCTATCCCCTTGGGGTAGTATCTTTGAAAATTTTTTTTAAAATATTTGGTTAGCCACTTTTTTGTTTCCCTTTTTTTTGGCCCTTTGAATTTTTGGGTTTAAATTTTTTTAAATTTTCATTGCTGGGTTTTAATGGTTTAAAATTCTTTAATTTGATAATTTTCTTTAATAATTTTATTTTTTTAGACCAATCTTTTTCAGAGTAAATATTAAAGTAACTTATTTTTTTTGGGTTAAATTTTTAAATTTAAAAATATTTTATAATTTGAAATTTAAATTAAATTACCAAATTTTTTACAAAAAAATTTTAAAATTTTTTTTTATTTTTTTTATATTACATTTTTATTTTTTCCCACATATTTATGTTTCCCCAAACCTTAAAATTTAACTTAAAATTAAATTTTTTTTTTTTTTAAAAAATTTAGGTAAATTGGTTGCAAAAACTTCTTTAATATTTTTCCCTTTTAAAAACAAACCCATATCCCCCTTCCTAATTTTAACCCTTGATTTTTCAAAAACCCTGTCAATTTAAAAAAATTTTCCCGCATTGAAGGGAAAAAGCATTTCTTCCTATAAAATTAAAAAACCAAATTAGTTGTTAATAAAACTTTTACAGAGAAAAAAAGAACCCGGGGAGGGGGAAAATAAAGTTTTAAAAAAAAAAATTTAAAAATTAAGGAAAAAAAAGGCAAAAAATTAAATTTAAAAAAATTTGGGCCCTTTAAAGAATTTTAAAAACCATAAACCCCTAAAAATATACATAATTAGGGTTTTCGGGCTCTTTTTAAATAATTAAAGGTTCCTGGTTGGTTTTTAAAAAAATGACTCCCAAAATTTTTAGTTACCCTGTTCTGGTTCAACACCTGGTTTGTACGTACAATGGGGGCAAGTTTAAATTTTAAGGGGGGGCCCGCCAGGGTTTTCCCCTTTTAATTAATTTTCAAAAAGGGTTTTTTTTTTACCCCTACTATAATTTTTTTAAAAAAAATGTTTAAGTAACTGTCAAAATCCCATGTAATATATCTTTTTTTAAATTTAAACCCCAAATTTATTGGTGTCAACTCAACCAACTCATTTTTTTTACTTTTAACAAACTTACTTTCCTGACCTTTTTCCCAGCTTCCCCACCCCCCCCCCAGGGGAAAAAACATCCAACAGAGATGGTTTTTTTCCCAAAAATTTGGTGACTGCTTTGGGAAATTTTTTAAAACTAACATTTTGGATGGGAGGAATGGAGGGATAATTTAGAAAGAGAGGATTAGGGGAATTTAACCCCAAATCTTTTGGGTTGAATGTTTTGGTTTTTTCAGTGGGGAGAGTATGTTTTATCACTCAGAAATCGCTTCATCTTAAAGACTTTTTGGGCACCAAAAACCCCACTGCAATGTTTGCAAAAAGGCTGCTAGTGGAACAGTATGGGGGCTTCGATGATTTTTAAAGGGGGGTTTTGTAGTTTGAATAGAAATTTAAACTGGTATTTTTTTAAGAAATGTTTTTAACCCATTTTAAAATTTGTTTACATTTCTTGTCTCATGGGGGATAACTTTTTTAAATTAAAGCTTTTTAACGAATAAAATAGTTTGTTTCATTAAGAGAAAAATTATTTTTCCCCCTTTAAAAAAAAAAAAGGAAAAACCTAAAATTTTGTTTAATGCAGATTTTTTTTCAGCACTGCGTTTTAAAACCCCCTTTTGGGAATTTAAAAGTATTTTTTTTAAAAACAAGGTTATGTATGGGGGTTTCCCCAAAATTTTTCCCATGGAGCGAGGGGAAAAAACCACCCTCGGACAACTGGCCGGGATTAAAAAACCCGATCTTCCTTTTTCATCAGCGGGTAGCCCTTTTTCGAGAGTGGGGCCTTAACCAGGGGCCACTGAAGAAAGGTCAGAAATTGTTTTTTAAAAAACAATTGTCAAATGCAATATTTGCTTCAAAATTTCACCCGGGGTTTTTAGCTTTATGGTGGCTGTATGGTCAAAGGGGGCTACCTTGTACAAAGGATTGACTGCCAAAGACGAGGAGATTTGGGGGGTGTTCCCGAGGATGGTTTTTATAAATGATTTTCCCCACTTCGCCCATGCAAAGGGGGGATCACTTCCTCTAAATTAAAACCTTCTTAACCCCTAACACTTTGGTTTTAAAAATTAGAAAAGAGGTTTAAACCCTAAACCCAATTTTGTAAGACACAGTGCAAAAAAAAAAGGGGCCCCCCCAAAGGAAAATTTTAAATACCCCCAGCTGCCCTGCCCTTGGGGTATTTTCACTGTTGTTAAAATGAAGTCAATACTTTACATTAAAGCTTAAACTCTTTTTTTTAACCCTCAGAGGGGGGCAAATTTGAACATTTTACAAAAAAATTTCACCCAAAATTTTAAGTAAAATTTTTTTATCTTGAATCAAATAAAATAAAAGCAGGAGCTATATTTTTATATGGCAATTTTTAAACCCTCGATATTTTTCTTTTGCTTAAATTATTATTTATAAATCAATTTTGTCTTTCGGGAATTTGTTTTAGCTCCATAAAAGTCACCCAATCCCTAAAAATCAAAATAAAAATAAACCCAAAATTCCTCTGGACTTTGTGCTAAGTTAAAGTACATTGAACATCCCCCTTCGGGGGGCCACATGGCCTAATGCATACTCTGGTTAAACTAACTCCCTGATTACAGGGAGATCGAGGTTAAAACCCTTTTTTGGGGTGTATTTTAAATTTTTTTTTTAAAAAAGGGTTTTTTCCACTCTTCCTCCATGCAAATGGGGGGACATTTCCCTTTAAAAACTAACTTTCCCTATTCCTAAACCCCTTTTGGGCATTAATTAGTACAAAAGAAATTCAAAGAGTTTAAAATTTTGCTAAAAAAATTGAAATATTACCCTTGCTAGTCAATTAAAAATTTGGGAAAATACTTAAAAAAGCCCCGGGCCCCATGCTGGAAACACTAATGGAGTAAAAAAAAAAAAAAAAGGCACCCTGATTTGAGTAGGAGTTTTTTTTAGAAACAATAAATAGATCTAAACCAAAAGGGGCCCATGGCCTCTTCAATGAATAAAAAACAAAAGGGAAGGCGAGAAAAAAAAAAATTACCCCTTGAAATAAAAGGGTAAATATTATAAGACCATTTTGGAAAGACCAAGGTTGTGATAGTTAAAAAGCAAAGGAAAAAAGAGGGAAAAAAACAAAGGTAATTTTGGGAAAATTACATCTATGAGAATGAACTGAATAGGGACAGAATGAGATGGAGGCGTTCACTAACAAACCCAAAAATGTCGAGTTTGGCTCATGATGATAAAAATTTATAAAATAATGCAAAATTTGGGTAAAGAGTGTTAAACAGATAATAGTTTTTTTTTTTTTAAATTGTAAAAAATTTTGGGGCTTTAAATATATGAGAGTGTTAACCTTCCCAAAACCCAAATAAAAATTTGGGAAAGCATTTAGGGTTGTCGAAGTTTTAAAAAATTTTTTAAAACCTAGATGAAATTATTTAAAAAATTTCATATCAACCATTAAAAGGACCAAAAAAAATTTTTTTATAAATTTACCTCAAAAAAATAATTCCAATGAACCTAAATTTTTAAATTCCCCTGATGTTTAAAAAGCAAACCCATATTGCTTTTTTTAAAATCATGTTCTTCCCAAAATTATGCACGGGTTTGGAAAGGGGTTTTTTAGGGTTTTTTTAATGCTTTTAAACAAACATGCATTTAATTTTTTGCAAAGACGCAAACATACTATTTGATCCCAAAGTTCCCGTTTTGCTCAAAAACCCAAAAAAGGGCCTGCTTTTATGCCCCGGGGAAAATTCTTGGTTCAAAATTTTTAGACATGCAAGAGTGAAAAGTATAATTAAAGCATTAAAAAATCACAAATTACTACTATTTCCCGGGAGGAAAAATGCATAATAGCATCGAAAAAAGAAGTGGTTTTAAAAAATTTGTTAACTATACCATTTCCTAATATTCTATAAATTTTTTTTATTAAAAAAAGGGAAAAGGGAGTGTTTTATGCTCAATGAATCAGGGTCAAAATCAGAAGGGAAATGGGTCTAATGAAAATTTTAAAGAAATATAAGGATTATATTATCCAAAAAAAAAGACAAATACCCAAAGGCTCATTGTTTAATTGAACTGTGGGTTTTGCACCTTTTTTAAAGAGCTTTCCAGGCTACAGGGAAAAAATGGGTTTGGGGAAATTTTGCAAATTTTTTGCGGGGGTTGGGGGCAAATATTTAAGATTAATTTCCCAAAAAAAATTAAAACCCTCTGTTGCATAAAAGTTTTTGAAAAAAAGGGGTTTAAGGGGGTGTTTTTTAGCTACTGAACGGGCAATTTTATTTGGCCACAAGGAGTAGCTTTTGTTGCTTACAAAGAGAAGCCAAAATTTGCTGTATATCAAAGCCCTTTTTCAGATTTTAAAAGGGAGGTACTAAGGATCCGTTTAAATTTTTCCCAAAATTTGTCTTTCTTTAATTGTAAACAAATACAACTATAATTCAAGACCACCAGATTTTTCCACTTCTTGATTCCTTTTCAAGCTTCTGTCAAAAAGGAATTTTGTATTGGCTTGTAAATTTTTCCCAAAAGGAGGATTTTATAGAAAAAAACCCCCGCAATTTTTGAAAAAACTGTGTGAAATTGATCCCCAAAAACAAAAATTTAAAAATTTTGGGAAAAAAAATTTTTTGAAACTGTTTTTTGCGGCAAAAAAAATAATTAACTTTTATTTTGGAGAAAAAAAAATTTAAACAGAAAATGTTTTTTGGGTTTTTAAAAATTCTGAGCCCCTAAAGTTTTTTGAAATTTTGGTTTAAAAAAAAGGGTTTCCAAGAAAAAATTTCCTTTTAAAAATATTAAAAGGTGAGTTTTTAGGGTTTTTTCCTTGATCCTAGACCCTTCCTATGAAAATTAAAACCATTTAAAAAATTGCTTCAACAGCTTAAAAACTGAAAGGTGATCATTCGGTTTATGTGATGCGCATTACTACATTAAAGTTTTTTTATCAAAGAAGTTGTGGGGCAGCTTTTTAAAGGGCAAAAAAAATTCAATGGGAAAACCCCCAAAAGGGGCTAGAAAAATTTTTTTTAAAAGTTTTTTCTTGACAACAAACAGTAGAGGGATTTTTGGAAAGTTATTAAGCTTATCTTGACTGTGCCCCTCATGGCAAAGCATCTGAAAAACGTGACTTCTTTGCCCAAAAAAAGGAAATTATTGTGGGAAAAATCAAAAAAGATAAAAAACTCTAGTAGTGATGAGGAAAATGTATGATAATTTAAAACTTGTGTTTGACAAAGATAAAGGGGTTTGTTTATCTTAGAAAAAAATTTTTGGGCCCAAATGTTTGATAGGTCATCTAGAATGGGGTTTAAAACACTTTTTAAGATGATAAAAGAAAAATGAAATCAGAAGGGGAAAACTAGAAATGGTCAAAAAAGCTTAAAGACTCCCCCAAAATCCATGAGTTAAAGAAGACTGTTTTTTGAAATAAATTTGATATAATGAAAAAAAGAAGCTGTTTGCAAGGGCCCTTTTATTTGCTGATAAAAGGATTTAAATTTCAATTTTTTTAAAAGTCAAAATATGTACAGAAAAAATTTAAGGGTTTTAAAAACTTTTTTTTCCTCAATCCCCTGGGAATTAAATAGTGGCATTGAAAGAATCGGGGAATCGATTATAATAATAAAATTACTCTCTACTGATTCTTCTCGTTTAAACCTGGAAAAAAACAAAATTTGGAAAAAATTCAAAATAGGAAAAAAATGGGATTATCCCTTTTATTTTTTAGTTGCCCTTTCATTTAAAATTCCCGGGCAAATTATAAATATACCGCAAGGGCCCCCGAATACAGAAACAATCCTAAATATAATATAAACCCCAAACTTTTTGGGGTGTTCTACATAAAAAATTAAATTGTCTCGAATATAATCCAACCTGAAATTATGACGGGTATCAAGAGGTAAAAATCTAAAAACTTTGAAAAAATTTTTTTTAAAGCAAAAGTTAAGCGAGAGGGGTTCAGAATATATGAATTGATTCAAAACAAACAATTGATATTTTTTACCAGATTAGAAGGGAAAATTTTCCATAATATATAGAAAATATCTATCTTTAAAAGATATATCAAAATGGGGTATTTTGAAAGCAAAAAATTTTTCTATAAAATTTAAAAAATTTTTTCTTTTTCCCGTAATTATATTTTTGGGTCCTTTTTTTTTTAAATTTTTAAATTTTTTCTGAGTTTTAAATTTTCAAGCGATCTTGTGTTGTAATGGTGATTTCACAATCTGGGATTAAAGGGGGTTTGAAGGGCCCCAGGCACGTTAGTTTTTTCTTTTAAATTTAATATTTGGGAAAAAATAATAAAAAAGGGAAAATGTTCAAAAAATAAAAAATCGAAAATAAAGGAATCAAAGGATCGAGGCTAAAAAAAAAGAATCAGAATCGAGAAAACGGCATTGTACATCTCTAAAGAAATTTAATCTAAAATCAGCGGCGATAGTTGCAAAGTTAAATGAAGAAATCTTTAAAACGTTGAAAAACTGCATCGAGAGTTTTTTAAAATTTAAGTTAGACTTTGATTTTGCATACCAATTTTTAAAAACCCAAATTTTTAAAAATTAAAAATTAAAATTCTTTGGGTTTTATAAAAAATTGTGTGAAATATTGGAGATGATGTAGGGATTTGGAAAACTGCATTTTAATTAGTTAATTTGGGGATGACAATGTAAAAAATAAATTTTTCCCTACAAATACAGTGTTTTCTTATTTATCTATTGCAACGAGGGGATTAACCCTCAAAAGTTGCCCCTTTAAAAAACTCTGAAAAATTTTTCTGGAAATTTGGGTGAATTACCCTTGAAAAAATTTTTCTTAACATATGTATTAACCATGATGCGGGCCCTACTGAAATTTTTTTTTAAAAAAGTGCCCCAGGAACGTTTTTTTTTGGTCGGGGCCTGAAAAAAATTTAAATTTGTTTTTTTGGGATAACTTTTTTGAGTTTTTAAAAAAAAAACCAAAAAAATGTAAATACCAGGCTGTCCCTCACATTTATGCGAGGGTTTGGGTTCTGTTTAAATAATAACAAAATAGGAAAACCGAAAAGGGGAAATTTGGGATTTTAACATGGGTGAGATAGGGATTACCCCAAAAGGGGAAAAAAAAATTTAAATAAAAACCTAAAACTTGAAAATTAAAAAATTCCCAATTTTTAAAAATTTTATCAACTATTACAATACAAATGGGTAGCTTAATCTTTTATCAATCTTAAAATCCCCTGAAAATTTGAAAACAAATTTTAATTTTTTAAATTAAATTTTTTAAATTTAATACAATGCTCCCGGGTTTCCACGTATGTTTTTTTTCAATTGAAATGAAAAAATTAAAGGGATCGGGGAAATCTGGATTATCACTCCTCTTGCTCTCTTTAAGGCCCTTAAACTGTAGGCTTTGCTCTTTTAGGGGCCCCTGGAACATTTGGGCTCCTGCTCTTTCGTGGGCTTGAAATGGTTGGGCTTTTGCTCTTTAAGGGCCCTTGGACATTTACCCTGGGTCCATTGGGGCCCGGGAAGGTAAGGTTTGCTCCTTGAGGGCCCCTTGGGATGGTGGGGGCCCTTTTTGCTCTTTTTACACTTTTGGGAGGGTTGGCTCTTGCATGGTGGGGCTTTTGCCCCTTTGCCCGGCCCTTGGAGGGTGGGGTTTCCCATGGGGGCTCTTGCTCTTTGACGGGCCTGGTACGGTAGGCTCTTGCTCTCTTAAAGGGGCCTGGTATGGTGGGCCCTTTTTCTCTTTTTAAAGGGGCCTGGTACGGTAGGCTCTTGCTCTCTTAAAGGGGCCGGGGTTACGGTAGGCTGGGGGCTTCTTAAAGGGGCCTGGGGGGGGGGGGGGGGTTGGGCTCTTGCTATCTTAAAGGGCCTGGTACGGTAGGCTCTTGCTCCCCTTAAAGGGGCCCTGGGGGGTAGGTTTTTGCTCTCTTGAAGTCTTTTGGGGCTGTAAGCCCCGCTCTTTTGGGAATACTCTTCCCTAAAAATCTTTTGCTGTCGTGAATGCCCTAGGTGGGTTAAAAATAAAATTTTCAACTTTTTTGTTGAAATGGTCAAAAACTCAGCTGCAGCAGCATTTTTCCCTTTCTCTCTTATTGTTTTGGTAGCAAGCCAAAAAAATTCAAATCCCCCTCTGGCGTTTTTAGCGCTTTACCCAGGCTAGGGATTAAAATTTTGACTGTCATTGTGCTTTAAAAAAAAAAGCAATTTTTTTGTTGAAGTTTTTTTGCTAATTCAACGGGCATAGGGCTTTTCCTCTTCATCCTTTATGCTGTTTTCCCTTTTTTCTAGGGATTTTCATTTGGGGGATTCTTTTGATGGGTTTGGAGCAATTAAACCCAAATTTGTTTGGTCAAATGCCCCTCAAATCCAACATTTTGCTATTTCAACAATGTCTTGTCTTAAATTTGGAAAAGCTCTTTGTCGGATTTTAATCATTAAAAAGGGGGAAAACTTAAAGCCAAAAAACCTTCCAAAAAATTTCCCTTCAACGGGCCCTTTTTAAAACTTCTCCCCATGTTATCCAATGTTGTCAATACCAACTCCCTTTAAACACCAAATTGTACATTTTTCTTGTCCTCATTTGGAATGTTCGTGCAAAAGGTCACGCACCCGTAAAAGGGTGACAACTAACCATACATTATTTTTTTTTTTTTTTTTTTTTTTTTTTTTTTTTAATCGCTTTTAAACAAAATATGTAAAGTAAATTTTTGCGAAAATAACGAGGGAACCTGTTTTTAAAACACCCCATTGTGCTTTTTTTTCATTTTTTTTGGGTCATAAACCAACATTAAAAACCTAATACACACAAAACATTTTTAAGAAAATTTTTTATCTAAATGTGGTTTAAAAGCTAAAAATTATGAAAACAATAAAAAATTAAAGTACACCTCTCCCCTTGTTTTTTCATGACTACCCTATAAAACCATTTAACTATTTTGGCAATTTTAAATTTTTTTGAGCCTCTCAGGGTATGCATTCTGGCAGACAAAGGTGATTTAGTCTAATTGCCTTATCGTGGAGCAAAGTTGGGTTTTTTTTTTTGCACAAGAATTAAAAAATTTTTTGTGTAGAAAGCTGATTTAGTGGAAAACACTAAGAGTTTTAAAAAATTTGGTGCTCCAAGCCCCCTTTTTTTTATGTTCCCCTTGTGGGAACTTTGAAATCGGGTTTTCAACAAGCCTTTAATCATCAAAATTTTTTTTTTAATTATTTTTTTTGGGGAGGAAAAAATTTTTTTTTTAAATCTCCCTAAATTTTTTAGGGGGGAAAAAATTTTACCCCCCTCCCCTCCCCCCCCTTCCTCCCCCACTGATTTAAAAAAAATTTCCCTTCAAAAACCTTTTTTGTTATTTCTTTAAAAATTATTAAAAATAAAAAAAAGAGCACTGATTAAAAATTTCCCCAAACCCCGGGCAACAAAAAAGCTACTGGGAAATATAATTGGGAGGAGGGAAAAATTGGTTATTCACCCACAAATAAATTTAAAACAATTTACTAGTCCATCATAAAAAAGGGTTTTGTTTCCCTCTTGTTAAAAGCCCAAAACACAGTGGGAATAATGCAAATTTACTTAAAAACTTACAGGAAAAATTTGGGTTTTAACGGGTTTAAGATTTTTTGGGTTCAGTACCCTTTAATAAGGGGTACTGATTTTTTTATCTTCATTGGTTTTTGTTTTTAGAGCCCAACAACTTTAGTCAAGGGGTTTCAATTAGTTTTAAATTTAGTTGGGTTATTTTTGTAAACCTTAATATTAATGTTTTTTAATTTTTTTAACCCCTTTATTGTTCCATTGAAGATGGCTAGCTTTAAATTAGTTTAGTTTTTTGATGGCAAAATCATTTAAATTTAAAAAAAAAAAAAAAACCAAAAACCCTTTCTAAAACATTTTTGGGTTCTTCCCCCTTGGGCCCAAAACTAAAATTTTAAAGTACCTTCAAGATAAAAAAAAACCCAAAATTTTACAGGTTTAAAAAAAATTATGTCACATGGTATATTGATTATTTAATCTTTTGGGTAAAAAATCTAAAAAAAATATTTAGGGGAGGTTTCCCCCAAATGTTAAAATTTTTTAAACATTTCTTTTAAAGGGGAACGCAATTAAAATTTTAAAAAAAATTTTAAAATTTTTTTACGGGTAAAAAGTCTGTAGAAAAGTTTTATACTTTTTTCTTAAAAAATTCCCATTAAAAAAAAAGAAAAAAAGAAAGCCTGAATAAAATATTTTAAAAACAAAATTTTTAATTTTAATTCTGGGGGTTATATATTATGAACTCCAAAGTTTTTCAGTGAGGGGGGTTTGGGCTGCATCCCCTTGGCAAAAACTTTTTGATGTTTTGGTTGCCCAAATTTAAAATCTTTCAAGCGGGGCCCTGGCCCCAAAAATTTTCCCTATTGCTTGCTGTACTTTTTTTTTTAGGAACAAAATTTGGATCTCAAAAGAGATATGTTTTTTGCAAAGGATCAAAAAAACTTGATGACTTTTGTAAAGCGATATGAGGAAACCGTTAAAACCTTTGAAACCCAAAAAGTTGCCAAAGAAGTTTTTTTTGAGACTAAATTTAAAGGGCTTCATACAGGACATTTTAAATAATTTTTTTTTTTAAAAATTTTAATTTTTGGTAGATTGGTGCCCTTCCACGTAAAAAAGGGTCTAACCCCCCAAAACCCTCACCCCCAAAAAATTCTCGGGAAAATATTCGCCAAAGTTTTCAATAAAATAAATTTTGGGGTTTAATTTATCGTTGAGAAAAAAAAAGGTTTTCCCCAAAATTGTGATTGTCCGGGAAAATAGTTTAAAAATTTACTCAAAAATATAAGCAAAAAAAACTGCAAACGTAGGTGTAAAATAGGGGGTTAAAATTTCCCCGAAATCGTTCTGCAGCTGAGGGGAAATAGGAAAAATTTTGGGTGGAATAACAAATTTTAAAAGCCAACAATTTGGGTTTTCCTATTCCATTGTCATTTTGCCAACTTCCCTTGCGAGCCCCTGGTCCCCCCTGAAAGGTGCCGTTTTATCCCAGTTTGAAACCATTTGATTTAAACAAAATTTATTGGGGTTTTATCTTTTTTTAAAACCATTTGATTTTATTATTGGGGTTTTTCTTTTTCCCTTTATTCCCATCCCACATTACCTGCACATTTTAGTGTTGGTCCCCCCCAATATAAAATTTTTAATATATTTCTTTTGGGGAATTGTTTTTTTTCACGCAAGAATTTCAAAGACCAGAACTTCAAATGAACCCTTTATCAAGCATTTAACAGGAATTTTTCACTTTTAAACCCCTTTTTTCCAAGGTGAGGTTACTTCCCTTTTTTTTTCTTTTCCCAACACATTGGACTTTTGCAGGGAAAATTATGACACGACTCAAAAGGTTTTTTGCAACCTTAAAAAAGTTATTAAGGCTGCCCTTTGTGAGTGAAAACTTTTTTCCTACTAGTGATGCTAAGGGGTGACCCAATTTTATTGTTTTTTTGGTTTTTGGTTTTCCCAAGGTTATGTTTTATTGGATGAAAATTTTTTTGATTTTGTGTTTTTTGTTTGTTTATTGGCCCCAAAATATTAATATAATATACATTAAAATTTTTAGTTTAGTTTTATTTGGAGTTGTGAAATTTTTTAATTACTTAAACTAAAATTTTTGCCCAAAAAAAACCCCGAAAAGGGGGCTTTTTTAAATTAAATTTTTATTTTCAAAGGGCCCAAAGAGTCAAAGGGGGGGGTTGGTAAATTTTCGTTTTTTTTGGTAAAAAAAATTTACATGATGAAAAGGAATTTGTTTTAAATACCAAATCAAAATGTAATGTGGGCCAATGGGTTGAACAAATACAGGATTTTTGGAAATCTGTTGACCCACCTCCGGAAAGAAAAACTGCCCAAGTATCAGCCTTTTTTGACCCGGGTTTTTTACAGTAGTGGGAGCGACCGGGGTTTTGGGGTTAAAGTGCTGCCTCAAGCCCGATGTTTCTGGGTTCAAGCCCAGCCAGGGCGACAGTTTTTTTTTTTTTCTTAAATGATATAAAAGCTGTGCACAACCCCCCTTCAGGGGGGGAAGTAAATTTTGCCCAAGCCCCCATTTTAAATTGTGGCTTGAAAAAAAAATTTTCCCGGGGAAGGGCCATGCGAAAATATTTTCTCAGAAAAAAATTTGTAGGCCTTTTTTTTTCGTGTTCTTTGGGAAATTTCTTTTGTGTTGATAAAAACAGCCAGTTCAAAAAGTGTGGGTTAAAAATACCTCAAATAAATAAAATACAGTGGTGAGGCAGTTGAAATTTCAACCCCAGCTGGGTGGGGTTTGGGGTGTTTTATCCTTAATGTTTTTTCTTACTTTCCCCTTAACACATATACAAAACATTTTTTAAGCCTATCTGTTTTATTATAATTTTTGGGTTTAAATTTTTTAAATTTAGGTACTGAAAATTATATGGGTAGCATCTTGAAAGAAGAAATTACACAAACCCTCTTTCTAAAAAAATAAGCCCCTAAAAAGTTGATTATCACCTTTAAACAAAATTTTAAAAAATTTTCCTTTAAAGCACAAAAATGCATTTTAAAATTTTAAAACCCCAAAATTTTATCCTTATTCTAACTCCTCCCTCTTGTTTCTTTAATTTTGCCCAAGGGTTTAGGCTTCTATACCTAGAAATTTTTTAATGCGAAAAATCCCAATGGTTTTGCCCATATGCTTGCTACACTTTTTAAAAATGAAAAACCATTTTTTTGGGTTATTTCTTGAACAAATTAAATTTGGCATTTAAAGGTCTGTTTTTTTCTAAAGCTTGGGAAAAAGGAAAATTAAATCATGTTAAATGTGAAAACCTTTTTGTTTCTCTAAAATAACAAAATTAGCACAAAAACATTATTTTAAAAGTTGCTTACGTTTATATATATAAACACATTTTTTTTTTACCCTACCCTCAACCTTTATAAACAACATCCAATTAAAACACCTGGGATATTATTTAAGGGGTCCCTTTTCTGCTTACCAAAAAAGGAACTTTTTAAAAAGAAACCCTTTTGGGTAAAGGGAAAAATAAACAAATATTAGTTTGCTTTTTAAAAAGGGTGCCTTTTTGCCCCTATTTTAAGAAAGAAAATTTTTTTTTAGCTATAAAATAAAACATTTTTTTGGAGTAACATAAATATAAGATGGGCCTCCCTTTAAAATGTTGACTTGATTTGTGTAAAATGGGTTTTCCGGGGTATTATAGTTATGAAACAAACATGTTATGAAGATAGAAAGTATCAGGAGGGTCAACCCTCAATTTTTCTTTATTGCAGACAATTTATCATATGTTTTCTTTGTTTGGGTTTTGAAATATTATAATTTAAACTGTAGTTTAATAAAATTTTTATTGTAATTTTTTGGGTTTTTAAAAATTAAAAAATTTATGGGCTTAAATTTTTTTTCCCATTTCAAACCAAAGTCAAATAAAATACTGAAAGGGAGATATCTTAATTTAAAAATTTTTTCTTTAAATATTTTTGATCAATGTTTTAAAAATTTAAATTTTTTCTTTAAAAAATAATTTTTTTGATCAACGTTTGTAAAATAAAAAAAATATGAATAACGATCAGTCAGGGGCCCCTATTACTATAAAACAAAAATTTATTTTAAATTTCTAGTTTTTAACTACTTAAAAAGTAAAAATTTTTTGGGAAAAAGGGTTCCCACTTTTTGAGCGGACTGATTTTATTCTTGCATTGAATCTAAAAGCAAAGTTGATGCTCAAATTTAGCAGACAAACAAAGTGGGGTTTAGTAATAGCCCCCAAATGTTTTTCTTTTCTTTGAAAGTGAAGTAACTAGCGGCAGCAACTAACCTTTTTTATAAAAGGGTCATAATAACCTGCTTTTCCTGAAAAATTTGGTCTTCTCTGGGTTTGGTTTTTTGGTTTTCCATCGGGGCAAAACAATACCCCATTTTTGATATGATTTAAACCCTTTTCTTTTATAGAAAATTTTGTTAGCTTTGGGATCAAATTTATAGGTTTGTTTTTAAAATTTAAAATTTAAAATTTAATAGCCAATAGTTGTTTTTAATGGTATCAAAGGTCCCCAATAAAAACAACTGTTTATTTTTCTCAAAGTAAACAAAAAAAAGTCAGACCCCCCCTAAGGAGCAGGAAAAAGGGCATTTTTTGGTTATCTGTCGGGTTTTTTTGGGTACTGGGAAAGGGTAATAGTTCAAACCCCATGATCAGAGTTTTGGGGGGTGAAAGGACCATTGTTTTATTTTTGGGGCATGGCATAAAAACGGGGACACCAGGATTGGCTTTGGGGGCCTTTGGGCCCTTTATTCATAAAATTTTTTTTTAAATTGGCTGAGAGCGGGAGTTCCATGTTCTTTTTTAACTAAACATTAAATGGTTCCAAATTTTATTTTTTAAATTTGCATGACGGGCCTCTTTGGTGAGCTTTGACTGAACTAGTCCCCCCCCCTCCTCCCTTTCCCCAACAACCCCGTTTCTTTCCTTGGGGTTTTAAAAGGGCTTCCCAAAATTTTGGGGTATTTTTCTGTTTTTTAAGAAATTTTTTTTTGATTTTCTTTTTGGGAGTGTAAAGATAATTGTTAAAATGTTTTCTTTTATTTAATCCCCATTTCTTTAAAAATTGTCAATTTTTAAATTTTGGGTTGAAATTTAAAGAAAAAAAAACCAAAGGGGTTTGTTGGGGAAATTTTGTTGATAGTTTTGGGAAAAGTGATTGTTATTTGGGGTTTTTTTGTTGTTTTTTGCTCGTATAAAAAATGAGGGGGAGGAATTTGGTTTGGGTTTGGCGTGTTTTAAATTAAAGTGAAGATAATGCATCTAAAACTGTAAACTTGGGGCAGTCATGGGAATTTATTTTAAACTGGTATAAGTCCCCCAGTGATTATGCTACTAACAAAGCCACACGTTTTTATTCCCTAGAAAAACCCCCGGGGAAAAGTAAAAATGCCAGGGGATGGAATGACAAATGGTTTTCGCCCAAAAATTCACTCCGGGGAAAACTAACTAATAGAAGATAGTTTCCTCAGTTTTTTATTAAACCCAGACCACAAGATTCTTTTGTTTTTGGGGGAAAACCTCCACTAAACACACCTTTACTCAGCATTTTTGTCTGAAAATAACTTTTTTTTGCATTGTTATTAGACCCTTTTGGGGAAGGGACAGACCATACAAATCTTTGGATTAAAAGCCTAATAAAGGAAATACTTTACCTCTAACAAAAGGAAATTTTTGGTCCCTTTTTTACTTAATTATTATTTTAAAAAAATTTTTTTTTATTTGTTATTTAAATTTCACATTTAAAACGTAATTTCTAAGGGGGTTAGTTTGTTTTCTATACTTTATACCCAGGGTCTCCGGGAGATAATAATATACATAAAATTGTATATTATAATGTATTTTGTTATTTAGGGTTTTTGGTCATTTAAATTTGTAAAGGGTTTGAGGCCCAAAATTTGGGAAAACCCCCATCCTTTATCTATGGTGGCTAAAGGTCCCCAAAAGCCCAAAATTTAAAGCCCGGGTATGTTGCTTCACTGGCCCCCCCTGGCAGGCTTGTAAATATGGGCAAAAAAACAGGAAAAATTTTTTGAAATGGTTTTTTTGAACAGAGAGTATTTTAAAATTTAAAGAAAATGTTAAATCTTTTTGAAATATTTTTTAAAAAAAAACTATAGGTACAAATTTTTAAAAATTTTGGGTATTGTAAACCCCCTTTTATAAATAGTTTTTATTAAAAATTTGCAGCTCAACGATTTGTTTTTTAATTAAATAATGGACTGATGCTGCCCCCCACAAATTTAGGTGCCACGCCCATTTTTGAAAATGACTGGTCTGATGGCCCCTTCCCCCACCCTGAGCTCGCTAGACAAGCCAGCCCGGGCTCTCAGTTTGACTTAGGGAGTTTATTGAATTAGTTTTATGCACTTTGTGGGCAAACGGAAAATACAAAGTGGTCAGATGGGGCAACGGGTTAACCTCAAGTTTCTTGTTAATCTTTGGGAAAACTGCCACAGAACTTATGCAAAAGTTAAAAGGGAATTACGGGAAAGGGAAAGTTTTTTCCACCCCCACAAGTTTTTGAGTAGGTTTTTAAAAGGTTTTTAAAAAAGGGGATTTAAAAAACTTAAGACGATCGGCGCCCCGGACGGCCCCCAACGTCAAAAAAGGACAAAAACAATTTAAAAAAATTTGGGAAAATTAAAACCCGTGAAACTTTGTTGGCATTGAGGGGTTGCTGAAATTTTCAGGAATCGACAAAGAAAGTGTTTTTCAGAAATTTTCATTTAATTTATTTAACAGTGGAAGGTTTGCGCAAAAAAGGTGCCGAAACTCCCAATCCCCAGCAAATGGAATCAAGACAGAAAAATTTGTACTGACATTTCCCAAAAACATGCCAATGGAAACCCGATTTTTTTGACAAGGGGATTAATTGTGTGAATCGGGGTTTTTACCCACGTCCTGAAACAAAAAGGCAATCCATGTTTTTGGGAAAAACCCATGCCCCAAGGCAAAAAAGCCAGGATGAGGGAATTCCAAATTCAAAAAATTATGATTGTTTTTTTGACTTCGTGGCATTGTCTACGTTCACTGGGGACCCGGGGCAGCAGTCAAAACAACATTTCTAATCGAGGTTCTGGGCGGGCCCCACGTGAGCGTGTGAGAAGACAAAAAACCCCATTTGTGGAAAATCAAATCTGGAAACCCTTTACCAAGACAAAGCACCATCCCCCGCTGCCTTGTTTTGAAAGCATTTCCCCGTAAAAACCGGGACCCGTGGGTTTTTTTCAACCCCGCACTCGCCTGACCTTGGGCCCCTGTGACTTTTTTCTTTTTTCCCCAAAAATCAAGTCGGCGCTGAAGGGCAAGAATTTTAAAGGGGGGGAGCGGTTGAAGCAAAAGTGACGGGGGGTTTCAAACCCGTGACAGAAAAAAGGACTTTTTCCGCATGGGTTTCCAAAAATGGAAATTCGTATGGAGCGGTGTAGGGATTCCCCCAAGGGGGGGTACAAAAGAAGGTGATTAAAAAATTCTGCTGTAATTTTTGGGGACGAAAAAAAAGTGTTATTATCATTCCCTTTTTTTAATAAACCTAATTTGTATGTTTTTTGTTTCATAGTTTTTTCAAAATTTTTTTAAAAATTTTTTTTAAAGTGTCCCAAAACCCAAATTTTAGTTATTATTTGGGTTTGGGGATAAATAAACTCATTTTTTTTCCAATTGGTGTCCCCAAGGGGAAAAATTTTGGGTTTGTGAATTTTTTCAAATTTTAATGAATCCTTAAAAATTAAAATGTTTAAAAAAAAAGTTTCTCCCCGGGTATACAAGAACCCCAAAAGAAAATCCACAATGGCCCCAAAGAAATTTAAATTATTCTATTGAAATACATATTTTTTCTAAATTGGATGAAGTTGTTTTTTAATTTTCCAAAATTTTAATTTTATAATAATTTAATCATTTTCCCCCCCCGTTATTTTTATAGCTTGGCAAATCAAATTAAGCCCTGAAAAATTTAAAAAAAAAATAATAAAAGCTTTTTTTCCAGTTTTTTTAAAAAATCATATATGCTTAAAATAAAAATTTTTTAAATTTTTCCCCCCCCAAAATCAAATGATTTAAAAAATTTTTTTGCTTTAAAAGAAGCTTTAAAAAACCCAACCCAAAAAGGGGGTCCAAAAATTTTTGTCTTAAAAGGGGTTTTTGATGGCTTAAAATGTTTTAAATTTAAAATTTTTATTAAAGATTTTTTTTATGGGGGATATATCTGATTTTTTTTATGGGGGATATATCAAACTTCGGCACCCGTGTGTGTAACTTTTAACCCCTCTGTGGGAAAAAAGAACGTTGTCTAGGGTAAAACCTTTGGAGTTTGTCTACACGTAAACCCTCATTGAGATGTTTTGAGTAGTTTTTTATGGTGATCTTAAACCTAACTTAAGCCTAACTAACCAAACCCCGGTGACTGTTTTATAGTTCCCTTTTTGGGGAAAAAAAACCCCTTTGGACCATCTTGGAATCGAACCCCGGCCGCTAGGTTTTTTGCCGGGGCATTTACCACCCATTCTACTAGTGATTAAGTCCGAAAAATTTAAAATAGGACAATTTAAATTGAAAGGGGATTAAAAAAAAATTTTATAGAAAGATGGAAAATACTAAAAAAAAACAATTTTGAACCCATTTGTTTTAAAATTTATTTTTTTATTTTGGTCTTTTAAAACAAAGGGATTATTTTTAACATTTTTAAAATCCCCCGTTCCCAAAACTAGATTAAATAAGAGAAGCTCAAAAACTTAGATTTGATAAACAATGCTACATTTTTTAAGGGTTTTTTTTTTTTATTAATAAAAATTAGTCAAGTATTTAAATTTGGGGGCAAAAATCAATATTTTTTTCTAGGGGTGGGCCAATGCCCAAAACGATCCAATTTTTCGGCCGTATCGGCAAAAATTTGGCCCGGGAGTCAGTTTTTTAAACATGCTGATATTTTTCGCCCATTAAAAACCCAAAATTTGAGATAGATTTTAAATTTTCAAGTCAGGGAAAATTAAACTTCATAGGGGCCCCCAAAAAATTTAAATGCATCTCTTTCAATAAAATAAAATTTTTTTTAATTCTGTGTTTTGATACTTTTAAATTTTTAATAAACAGCAAATCCCAAAATTTTAAACAAAATTAAAAACCCTTCCAAATTTTTTTTACCTTAATTATGAAATACTTGATAAAAAGTATTAGAAGGGAAAATTTCCTCAAAAAAAAAAAAGTTCAAACCCCTATCAAAACAATATTAGGTGAGGGCAGTATGATTTTTTTTGTTGTGGATTTATAAAAAAATTAAAAATTTCTTTAAATTTTAAAATGTTGGTAATGTAAACTTTACTTTAAAAACAAATTGTAACTAACCTAATTTTGAAAATACCCCCAAATTTTTCAGTATGAGCAGAGGCCCCCCACATGCGCAAGCATTTTGGGTTTTATTTTAAAATTTTTGTTTGGATTTTTAGATAGTTATTTTATGTACCCTCTATTTTTTATTTTTTTTGGTTTTCTTTAATTAACTAAAACTATATTTTTTTCTACACAACCCGGGCTTATTCAACTTATTACAAAAGAAAACCAAAGAATAAGTCCAAGTTTTTATACATTATTTTGCTATGGTTTTACCCCTAAGGGGTACTGCATAGAACCCCTTTAATAACATTGTAACCCTTTTTTTCAACATATAAAAAATTAAAAGGTTGTTTTTCCTCACCAACCGGCCCAGTTGACCCTCTCGGCAACAAAAACCCCAACCAAAGCGGCACTGTCTAAAAATTGGATTGGGAAACGGGGCCCCAGGTTTTATTTCCTGCCCCCAGACCGGACTGCACCCACACAAAAAAAAAAGGTTTTGCAAAAAAACTCACGTGCTCTGTCAGCCCCTGTTCAGCCCAACCCCTTTTAAAATTTTCTTTTGCGCACAAACGGAATTTGGGCCCTTTAGGTATGTTTTTCGAAAGCATGGTTCCCCCCAAAATCTGACAATTCCATAAAGTTTAAAAAATAAAAATTTTGTCTCAAGACAAAGTTCCCCCCCGATTAATATTAAAAATATTAGAATTTATTCACAAGGTTCCCGATATCGAAAACACGCCATTGATGGCCTACAAAAAAACCTTAATTTAAAAAAAGGTAAGACTTTAGTTTTAACCCCACCGCTCGCCCGGCAAAAACCTTTTTTATTTAAAAAATTTAAAAAAAGTTAAAAAAAGTCTATAAAAAATAACAAATGAATATAATTCCCCCAAAAAATTACAATAAGAAGAGTGGCAAACGACGCTTCAGGGTTTTTAAAGGGCTGTTCAAATGGCGGGACCCAAAGGGTAAGGAGATCCCCTTAGGGGATAGAAAATATTCAAACTAAAAGGGACAGGATCCAAAGGTCCCCCGTAAGGATGTAATAAAAATTTAACCGGTTTGAAATAACTGCCAAAAATATCAAATTTATTATGGCTTTAAGAAACCCCAAAAATTTCCAAGTCCTACAGTTTCCAATTTTTTAATTTTTTAAAAATTTTAAATATTACAGTTAAAAACAAAAATTTTGAATAGAATGAAAATGACACCAAAAAAGGGGAATTTTTAAATAACCTAACTTTTTAAAACCGCCTTGGCAATGTCTCCAAACCCCGTAAACCCGTAAGAAAAATTTTGCCTACAAACCCACACCACACACACACACACACACCCCTATTATAAACCAAAAAAAAAAAAAAAAAAAAAATATTTTCCCCTGCTCTTTAAAGGGGTGGGGGGAAAAAACAGGATTTGAGAGGGGGAAAAGGGGGAACCCCTGCTTCGAGAAAAATACCCAAATGCCCACGTCTCCAGTTGGGGGGCCCAAAAAAACAGTTCTACAGTTGGGCCGGGACAGAGTGCATTTAGTTTGCCAAATCACTCTCTTTTTTTTGGGGGGGCACTGGTCTGGGTGGGAAAAGAATTTTCCCGGGGGCCCCAGTCCAAAGGGTTTGACGTGTCGGTTTATTGGTGTGGAGTTATAGTTTTTTGCTGAGATGGTCAACCCGGGGGCCCGGGGGTGGGGAGTGAGACAACCCTTAAAAGTTTTTTAAAAGTTGTAACAAGGGTTTAAACATGTGGTTTCTTTTCTTTATGTCCCCCCTGCATGCTGATAGTGAGGCTCCGAGGTCCATTTTTATTGGGGCGGGTCCCCCGATAAGTTCTTAGAGCAATTTTTAAGGGGTAAAGTCAAAGGGACCTTTTACCACTGCTGTTAAAAAGGTTTTTTAAGCAAAAAAAACGTTTCACAAAAGGGGGGAGGAGTGTTACTCACACTGCCACATTTTTGGACATCTGTCTGTAAAATAAATAGAAACCCGTTTTTTTGTTATTTAAAAAAAAAAATTTGTTTTTTAAAAGTGTTCATGCCAATTTTTTGGGGAAGGGGTTTCACTATAAGACTCATAATTTCTTTCTGGGGAAATTTTTAAAATGTTTTTTATAGTTGGGTTTATTAAGGAAAGTTATAATTTGAAAAAGGGGGGTGTGTTTTTTTAGAAGGGGTTTGGGTTATTTTCCCGGGGCTCACAGGACAAGGAGTGCTGGTATTTTACACCTGGAATCCGAGGTATAGGGGGGATGAAGAGGAGGTTTTGGGGTCCCAAACCAAAAAACTTGAAATTCTTATTTCAGAGCTTGACCCAAAGGTCATGAGCAATTTTTCCCGGGGGGGAAAGTCGGGCCCCCAGCTGCAGAGGTACCCGGTGGTTAAACTCACGGGGAGGGGTGTGGTTTTAAAAAAAGGTTTTCCACCTCCCCCAAAAAGCCGGCAAGAAAAATTTTAAAAAATTGTCACGAAATTTCCAATAAATTTAACACATTAATTCCCCAATAGTATTAAAAATTTAAAATCATAAAGGGTTTCCCTTAATAATTTAAACTTAAAAATTTTAATTTTAAATTAAAAAGGGTTTGCCTTTCTTTTTTGATAGAAAATATCTCTTTCTTTCTCATCTGATCTCATCTGAATGTTTTTTGAGGAATCATATTAACTCCAAATTTTGTTAAATATTGTATTTTGTAAACGTTTAAAAACTTTAAAAATCCCTTTTTTTTGCCTAGATTTTTTTAAGATAAAATTTTAATTTCTAATTTTTTTCATTAACTTTCTTTTCTTTTACCTTGTTTTCCAATCTTTTTTTTTGTATGTTTTGTTTTAAAGTAGAGTTTGGTTTAGCATTTTCTTATTCAATTTTTAAATACAAATTTTCTTGTTTGTTATAAAATGACTCCCGCGTCAAAAGGAAAAAAGCTTTTTTTATTTCAGATTTAAAAAAAGTATTTCGATTTTTGCATATTGAAAAAAAACAATAATTTTTTTTGTATTTAAAATAAAAAAGTTGGGGGTTAAAACTTTAAAATTAAACAAACAATTTTTAGGTTGTGTTTTTAAGGGGGTGAGCAAACCCTGCATTTTTCCAGGAGGGGTGGAACCCTATTTTAAAGGTAGAAAATAAAATTAATTGGTTTTACAAGTCATTGACCGGGGGGGCCTACGGCCCAGTTGCCATCGACGGGTTTTCTGCTCTTTCCCGTCATACCTTTTCCCGACAGAACTGGTAAAATTTTGCATTTCAAACTCTATCAAAAAACAACAAAGCCCTTTTCACATTTGACATTTTCTTTCCCTTTTTGAAATTTTCCTAAAAAATATGTTTTTAACCCCCCATGTGTAACTTTTAAAAAAAATCAGTTTAACTATCATAGTAATTAATTTTTTCAGTAATTAATTGAAAAAATTTGTTTTTAAAATCTAAATATATAAACGGTTCCCCAAGCATATTAAAATAACAACCTTAAATAAACCTGGGTAAACTTTTTTAAAAAAACAAAACAAAATTGAGTAAAATTCTTAGGACACATAAAAAAATAATTTTAATAAAATTTTATCAAAAATAAAAAATTTGTAAAAAGTGCAGTGTTTTTACTTTTTTTCTTCCCCTTTTTTTTTTTCCAAACCCTATTTTTTTAAACTCCCTTTTAAAATACTCAATAGTAACTTAAAAATGCGGGATTAAAAAAATTTTTTCCCAAAACTTTCAATTTTTCCCTACCCACATTAAAACAAAATATTCAAAACAAAAAGTCATTTAAAACCCTCAAAAAAGTGTTTTGAGATTTCAATTAAGCATCCAAAAAGGGGAAATGTATCAATAAAACCAAGAGGGTTGAAAAATTGGAAAATTTGGGGGCTATAGGACACTCCCAAAATAACACAAAAAAGATTAAAAAATGGTCTTTGTTTATAGCTTTTAAAAGTAAACAAATATTACAAACGACCCTAAAATATTTTTTTTCAAGCTGTTTAAACTTTTTTTTAAAAATTTTTAAAAAACATTTTGGGGGAAAATATTTTTTTGGGGAAAAGTGTAACTTTTTTGAGCGAAAGAATTTGATCTTTTTGGGGTTTGGTTTCTAATTAGATATACATTAAAAAATTTTTAAAAATTTTAAAGTTGGATTTTTGTTTGGTCAAAGAAAGAAATGTTTCATTTCTGTATGTTGGGGTTCCCGTAAGGTGGTTTTTTTGGGAAGACCCCTTAGAAAATAGGCCCAGTTTTCACAGATTTTTTAAGAAAAATGTGGCATTTTACAGCTGCAAATTTGGATGAAAGGTTTTTGATTGGGGAAAAAAACCAAAAATTAAATTTTCATACTTAAAACTACAGCCATTTTAAAAAGTTTCACCCCCCGTTTTTTTCCCCTTTTGGTTAATTGTTTTGGATATTGTATAGATAAATTCACAAGCAAATACCAGTTTTTTATAATTTACAGGCAAAAAAATTCTTTCCCACTCATCAGCCTGTTGTTTATTCCAAATTGATAAAAAAAAAAAATTTCCCAATCACTACAAGTAGCATCTCTGGGAACCCCAAAAAATTGTGACAAAAAAACCCTAAAACATTTGGTTTTAGCGTTAAAAAATTTTCCATAAAAGGTTTGGGCAAGCTCTGCATCTTTCTTCCCCTTGGGCTATATGCTAGTAAGGGCCAAGTTAATTTGGTTTAAAAATGAGTTAAATTTTTGAAATTTTAACTCTTCAAATTTTAAATTTTTTGAATTCATATCTAAATCTTAAAAAAATTTTCATAAAATATAAGTGTTTTTAAATTTTTCAAATTTTTTTCCCCCTTTTTTAATTCTGATTTTATTTAAATTTGGTTTTTAAATTTTAAAGGTCTTTTAAACCCTTTTTTTAAAGGGTTTTTTCTTTATTTGTTGTTGAAAAAAAAACCAGTATCATGATAGGGTCAAAAAAAAATATTAAAAAGCCCAAAAAGAAAATTAAAGAAAAATTTTAAAATTTTTTTAATTTTTTAAAAAGCACCCTTAAATGCGTAAAAAAAACTGCCAATTTTATATAAAATGTAATTAATTTTTAAAAATTAAAAAAAATTTGTTAAACCCAAAACTTAAGTGGGGAATTTTTGGCTCCACTGAAGTTATGTAAAGGGGGGTTTTTTGGGAGTAAAGTGAGCTGATTTTGGTCAAGATGAAATTTAAATTTCAAATTGTCAAGTCCCATTAAACTAAACGTTAAATTCATCTTATATCCTAATTTTATTAAAAAAGGAAATTTTAAAACTAAAGAAAAAGGAAAAATAAAATACTAAGAAAAAAAATTTTATGAAGGGAAAACCCCCCCTAGGGGGAAAAAGGAAAATGTGGGGAAAAATCCCCAAAGCACAAAAGGGGTCATTTTCTTCCTTTCTTCTTTCCCTTTTATAGTAGAAGTTTGTCCCCCAAAACAAAAATTTTAAACACAAATAAAAAATAATATTTCGGGATTTTTGGGCCTTTTTCGAACACAAAGAAGAAGAGAGTTTCAAAAAAAAATAAACAATTGGGTTTACTCCCCTTTTCCCATTACTCAAAAAAAAAGTAATCCATTGTTTGTGTTAATTTTTTACTTCTTCTTTTTTGGGGTTTTTATAATGGCAACAATGCCAAATTTTAATAAATTTTTGTTTAAAAGTTTTTGTGTGAAAACCCTTTTCTATAGAAGAAGAAGAAAGGAAGAAGGGTGTCCCCCCTTTGTCAATTTGGGGTTTTTCCCCAAAATCTTTTCCCCTTTCCCTAGTGGGCCCTTTCTTCATCAAATTTTTCTTAAATAGTTTTTTTTTTCCTTTTTCCCTTTTTTTTTATCAAATTTTCCCTTTTTTAAAAATTAAACTAGCCCTTGGGGGCCCCCTCATTTTTTAATCATCTTTTACCCAAGGTTTCTTGAGGTGATCTTTTTCTTTTAAATTCTTTTTATAAATTTTCCAACACCTTAGCTCATCAGTAGTTTGTTTTGTATATGAAACAAAAGGGGTTTCCCGGCATAGCCGAAAAATTTATCATTGGGAAATTTGGGTTTTCCCCTTTATTTGTGATGTTTATTAAGTTTTGGGTTTTTTGGGGAGAAAGAAACTAAAAACAGACCTGGGGAATTGGGTGGGGAGAAAATATGGCTTGAAAAAAAAATGACCCCGACCAAAAGGGTGGGGGAAAATTTTTAATAAATTTAAAATAAATTATTTGAAAAAATTTTATACAACCTTGAAATTATTGTTGGTTTTTTACAATAAACCCGTCCTTGTTGGGGTTTTTTGGGGGAATTTTTTTTCATTAAAAAATGCCCTTTAAAATTCCTTTTAAAAAAATTCCCGGATTCCCTTTAAAACCTTTTTTACAAAAGTAAATTTTAAATTTCATAGCTACATAAAATTTAAATAAGGGGACTTTTTTTTAAGAATTTGGGAAGTGTTCGCCGAAGAAAAAAATTCGCCCTCATATGTTTAAAAAACACCTCAAATTTTTTGAAAAGGTGTTTTAAATAAGCTTTTTAAATTTTTGACCATTAAAAAAAGGGAAATTTAAAAAACAATTTTACAATTAATACATCTTTAAAATAAAATGAAAAAAACTTAATTTTCAAAATTGGTGCTTTTGGGGGTTTAAAATGTGAAATTTTTGTTAATTTTTTGATTAAACTAAGTGTGAATAAATAAAAATTTTTTAAAATCACAGAAAAGTTTTCCCCAGGGCCCACAAAATTTATATTTATGTATATTTAAAGGTTTTCAAAAAAAAAATAAAAAAAACAATAAAAAAAATTTAAAATATATTTGGGTTTTAAACCCCCAAATTTTTTTTTGGTTTTGGGGTACACAAATTTTATCGCAATTTTTCAATTTTTTGCACCATTCCATTTAAAATAAAAGTTTTTTCGTTTTTGGGAACATTTTTTAACTAAAAAAATAAAATTTTTTTTACCGCTTTTCACCCCTGAAATAAAAAAATTTTATCTAACAAAATTCATGCATTTAACTAACAACAAGTCGGGTCTTACTTTTGAAACCTTTCCAACTCAAACCCCAATACGAATTAAACTAAATTTAAAAAAATTTTTTAAAACTAAAAAAATGTAAGCTTGAAAATTAATTAATGATTAAAATTATAAATTGCAGACAGGGAAAAAAGTTTATATTTTAAGTAAAGAATAATTTATTTTTAAAAATTTTATTTCAGAAAACTGGTATAGCAAATTTGATTTCCCAAAAATGGTAATTGAAGACTATTTGTTTGAGCCTTTCGGAAATTCCCTGAACGGGTTTTCCAAAAAAAGTAAGTATTAAACTTTAAACGATTTAATGGTTATTTAGGAAAAAATTTTACCAGTTCTATTTGTTCAACTCCCTGAGCCCAATTTTACTTCACAAAACAATCAAAAACTCCATTGTTTTTAAAAACCTTTTTTAATTGGGGGTTTTTTAAATTTTGTCATCCCATAAAAAGTTTGGGTAGAATTTGGGATGGTGAAAAAAAAATACAGTATTTTCCCTTTTCAACTATATTTATTTTAAATTTTATTTATTAATTTTTTTTTTTACTCGTGTAATTGAGAACCCCAAAAACATAGTTAAGCATTTAAAATTTAGTTCTGTTCTTAGGTTAAAAAGCTGAGGTGCCCCAAGAACCCCAAAATGACCCCTCCCTTCCTTTATGTTTTTTTAAATTAAACCCAAAAACCCCTAAAACCCAAAAAAGACTTATTTTTATATTTTTTTTTTAAAAATTTTCTTGTTTTTTTTCTCATTTAATGTTCCCAATATTTGTTTTTCATTCCCCTTAGGATGGTTCTCTCTTTTCCCCCGTAAGTAAAATTTAAAAATTATTAAGTTATATTTTGGTTTTTCAATTATAAAAGTTTTACTTCAAGTCAAATTTTTTAAACCCAAAACTGTTGGATTTGTAAATTGACTTTCAAAAATCCGAAAGACTTAAATTTAAACACAAATTTTGAATTGTGGAATGCCAGGCTTCCCCGGGGGTTTGGAATTTCCCCGTTAAAACGTAGGTCCTCAATTTTAACTCAAAAATCACCCTAAATATTACACCCTCAGCGTAAGTGCGTATAACCTAAAGGGTGTAAAACTTAATTTAAAAATATACAAATTTCTACTAATAAAATAGTAATAAAATAAGTAATAATAATGTAGATTGATTAATCTTTTAACTTACTTGGTTTCAAAACCAAACAATTTTTAAAATTTGATTTTTAAAAAAACAACTGGTGTTCAAAAAATTTGAAATATTTTAAACACCACTAAATTTAAATTCATTTAAAAAGTCAACTTAATTAAATATTTTAAATTTGCCAAAAATAGAAGAAATTTGAGTCCCAAAATACAAATTTTTGTCCGGTAATTTTCATTTTTTGGGGTTACTGGTAAACATTTTAAAATGACAAAAATGGGGAAGGGGAAAAGAATTTTTAGTATATTTAAATTGTGTCATTTAAACTAAACCCCCCTTTTAAAATTTGTTAGACCCCTTTTTATTAAAACATCTTGTAAAGGCAATTTAATGTTAAAAGGGTAATAAATTTTAAAAAATTTTTTTTTTTCAAACATGAAAAACAACCCCAAAATTTTAAAATTTTTAAATTTAGCTTGGGGAAAAAATTACTAAATTTTTTTGATTCAGTGTTTTCACTGAAACCAAAAAAATGGATTTTTGCACACCCTAAAACAACCCAAACACTTTAAAAACCCCTTTTAATATTCAGGGGGGTTAAATGGCATAAACATTCTTGATAACCCAAAAACTTTTAAAAAACCCTAAATATATCCCGGGAAGTTAAATGGCTAAAAAACCTTTTTGACTTTGATTTTTAAAATGTTCACTCCCTTTATCAGCGCACAGAAAAAACCACAACACACAAAACCCCACACACAAAAATTATATACACACATACACACCCTGCAAGCGCACACAAAAACACAATTTGAATTTTTCTTATTTAAAGGGCAGTTTGCTCAAATTAAAAAATTTAAACCCAATGATGTTTTTCTTCCCCCCAACCCCCTTAATTAATTCTTATAACCAAAACGCAAATGCCACTAATAATATTTAAATTTAAAAAAAGAAAAAACAATTTGGGTTTATTTTTTTTTTTAAACAAAATTGATCTTAACATTTTCAACCCATGTTAACCAAAAAATATGTCACTCAGGGCGCTACATGACAACCACATAAAATCCAGAGCCAGAGTTTTTCCCATGTTAGCTTCCCAGGCAACGTGCCTTTAAGCCCCGAAAAAAGGGAAATGATCTCACGGGTTTCTGGAAAAAAATTCCACCCGGAAAATTTGTCCCCCAAAAGTTTTGTTAAAAAGGTTTAAACTTTTAATAAAATTATGGAAAATTTTTATTAGGTCATTTTTAAAAGGGATGGGGCCCGAATCATTTTAAATTTTATTGGGGCTTCAAGATTTAAAAAAAAAAAAAATCAACTTCCCAAAAAAATTTGGTTTTTTAGCTGTATACTGTTATTTGGTTCAGACCCCTTTTTATTATAGGGTTTAAAAATTAACAAAACAGGCCCCAGACCCGAATTTTCCCTTAAATGAATTTAATTATGTTAAAAATTAAAAAATTTAAGGAATAATGTTTAAAAATTTTTGTTTTTATTTGTAAATTTTTTGTTAAGGGATATAAAAGAAAAAGCATGTTTTAAACTACCCCCAAAACTGGATTGGAGATTGGATTCTTTAAATTTGTGGGGTGCGGTCCAACTCTTAATTTTTTTTGAAAGAAAAATTTAATTTCAATTTCTTCTTGATACAAAAAGGGTAAATTTTTTTTGAAGGTCCACAATTTTTCCACAAATCAAAAATATTTTATTTTATCAATTAAAATTTTTATTTTGGCAATTTTAATAGCAAGTTTAGTAATTTTGTTTGGCTAACTGGGTTTGTGGTTTTTTAAAAATTTTTTTTACATTCATTACCTTTTTTCCCCCATGGTAGGGGTCATATTTTTTATTCAGCCATTATTATCTGCAACCGCTGGTTTGGCCTTTTTTTAGGGTTCAAATGCCCTTTTAATTTTAATTTAAAACAAATGAAAGGGACGCATCCCCGTCCCTGGGCCCTTAATTTTAAACACTATGAAAAAGGTTAAAAACCCCTTTCATCAATAGAAATTTTTGGCCATGCCGGGGGAAACAAACCTTGGGGCCCTTTTGCTCAGTAGACAGACATCCTATCGAACTTAAGCTAAAATGTTGGATAGTGTTTTTTAAAATAAAAAGTAAAAAAATATGAAAAAAGCTTTTGGCTAAAAAAAGTTTTAAATTAAAAAAACAGCCCTTTCCCCTTATATTATGTTAAATTAAAATGCATTATTTCAGGCCTCTTTTCGCATAGATGCCCCCCAGGAACTGCAGAAGTCCCGCATTTGGGGGTTTTGGGTTTCGTCATGAATGCAGTACTGTCGCTTTCAAAAAAACGACTTCATCCCACGCTTTTTTACTCTAAATTCCCCAGCTGAGGGTCCGCAGCGGGGCCCTTGCAAAGGGGGAGGCCCCCCTGTCTCGTCGCTTTGGGGGCCTTTGGGGGCTTTTCCTTTCTCCACTTCTGTTCCCCCCACTCTTGTTTAAATTTTGTTTATATTCCGGGAAAAAGGGGGTATTTTTTTGTTTTTGGGCGCAAAAGGGCAGTGTAGTTAAACTTAAATATTGGGTTTTCTTCAATTGTCAGAGTTTGGGAAGCTATTTCGGGGTTTCTATCCATTTGTTGTCCCCGGACCTTTTTTGGTTTGGGAAAATGTAAACCCATCGCTCGTTTTCACTACTTCTTCTCTCCTAAACAGTCTGATCTCCAATCCAGTCCGAAACTCCTCAAAATTTGGGGCGAAACAAAATTTTTTTGAAGTTTGGGGGGGGTTTTTAGGTTGAAAGAGATTCAAAGCCTGGAAACTTTCCCCCTTTTGAGGGTGGGCAAAAGGGGTGACTCACTGGTTTTGGTTTCCCTTTTTTTGACGTTTTTCCCTTTTTAAGAATGTGAGGTGTCTTGGGGGGGCCCCACTTGATAAAAGATTCCTTTTTTGGGGTTGGGTTTTTTCCCTTTAGCCCTGTGGATTTTTTAAAAAGCCGTTTTTTCCCTTTTAAAAGTTTAAACCCAAGTTAATGAAAAATGTTAGAATTGAATTTTAAATTTTAACACTTTTATTGTCTTGGAGGGAAAGTGTATCAGGAAAAAAAAAACTAAGAGAGCTATATAAAAATTATGATAAATTCATTTCAACGTCCTAGTGGTGGGGCATTTAAATAATCAGCGATTTAACCTTTAAAGCCACGTAACAATTTTTTCAAAAAATTTGTTTCCCAAATTTTTTTAGAAGTACAAGATTTTACAATATTAACCCCCAAGTTAACCCTAATAGCTTGTACATCCTAATTTTTAAAACTAAAAATTCATGATGTTTTTAAAAATTTTTAAGTTTTCAAAAATTTTCCTGATTAATTCAAGAAAATGTTTGACATACCGTAGGCACATTTTAAAAATTTTTTTTTTTATTCTTTCTATATCACTTTAGTAAAAAATGGGAATTTTTTTGACTCTGTAGGGCCAAGATTTACACAAACATCCCGAAAAAAAAAATTTCTTTATGTAAAAAACGGCCCCCTTACTAGCACATGGGGTTTAAATATTTCTGGTTGGGGGTTTCTTAAAAAAAATTACTTTATTTTAAAGTTTTACTTTTTAAAACATCATTTTGGGGTCTGCAATAAAAACTGGTGTGTGTGCGATTTTTCCCTTTCCTTTATGTTTTTTTATTTTATTTCGCAATTAGGGGTGTGCGAAGTCCATTTTCAAATTTAAGTGATTCGAGCCCAAGTTTGGGAAAATTTTCTTTTTAAATTTTTTTATGATTGAAAAAATATTGCAAATTGGGGGTTTTTTATAGAACTTTAAGCATTAAAATTACTTGGAAAAAAATTTTTTTTGCACATTTTGGTTTTTAATAGTTAGGTTTTTCTCTGGGCAAAAACAAGTTATTATCTTAAAAAATGCAATTTTTAAAAACTTCAGATTCTTTCCATATTGAATTAATAATTATTTGGAATTTTTAAAACAGTCAAAAAGGGTTTGGTTTTAATTTAATATAAATTGTGTATTTTTTGATGTCAATATTTTTATTGGGGAAAACTTTTGAGCCAAAAATTTGTTTTTTAACAAATTGAAGCGATGGGTTTGTTTCAAAGCCAAATTGAAGTTTTTTTAAACTTTTTAACACCCCTTTCTTGCAATTTTCAAATTAAATTTTCAGGGGCTTTGTTCCCCCCAACAAATGAAATGTATTGCATTAATTTTTTGAATAAGTTTTTTAAATTTTTTAATTTTTACTTTAAAATTTTGGGAAAGGGGGTTACATGGGTTTCCCAACCAAATCTCAAAATCATTCTTTACCACTTTCCTTCTTCCCACCCTTTTTTTTTTTTTTTGGTTTCCTCTTTTTAAAAAGTCGGATTGAGGGTTTTTACTTTCACTCCGGGAAAAAATTTCCCAAAAGGTGAAATTTTTGATCAGGGAATTGGGTTTGGGACAATCAATTTCCTTGACGAGGCACCATTAAACCCCTTTGTCCCAAATTGGGAGCACTGTTAAATAGAAATTTTGTTCTTCTTTTAATTGTAAAAATCAAAAAAAATGTTCGTTTTTTTTTACAAGTTTTTTATCCATTTTTCTTTGCCTTTTTTCGAATATAAAAACAATTACTTATTTGAGATCAATTTCTACCTTTACAAATTTTCACTACGAATGTTGAATATTTTTTTTAGGTTTTTTAAATAATTTTTGCCAAACTTTTTTTTTAAATTATGTTTTACTGTTATTTTTGATTTGAATATCCAAGAAAATTTTGAGCAAAATAATATGAATTAATTAAAATGAGAGCAACAAATGATAATGTGTGAGGGGTACAAAATTTATAAATACTTTTAAATGTAATTTTAAAAACATTGTAAAAAGAGCAAAGGGCTACAAAATTTTCAGGGGAAAATGTTGTTCCAAAAATTTAACACCAAACAAAAGATTGGGGCCGGGCCGATTTTTGATTTTCATTTTTTTTTGTGTAACTTTTGTTTAAAGCTAAAGTGTAGGGGGTGCAAAGTTCACTTTTTTTAATTTGAAAATGAACTTGAAATCGAATATATGAAAATTTTTTTAAGCTGAAAATTAAGTTTGAATATTTTTTGTTGGGTATTTTATGCTTGAAAAAATATTTTTAGGATATTTTTTTAACATTTTTTCACTAAATTAATTGGAAAATGTTTTTTTCCCAAATTTTTTATAATATTTTGTTTTAATTGATAAAGGGAAATTATCACAGCTTCAAACAATTAATTCAAAAAGTTTTTTTAAGTTATTAATTTTTATGAAAAAAAACACCTCAAATGGCATAATTGAACTCCAAAAGGAGTATTTTAGCTTATATTTTTTTTTTTAAAGGGGGCTTCAAAACTGGATTTTTTTTTAAAACGAAGTCAAAGCCCAATGTTTATTTCAAAAAACCCAAATTTTAAGTTATGAAACTTTTAAACCCCTATCCGTGCACAAGAATTTTTTTTCATGATCCCCCGCTTTTTAAAACTTTTTTTGCGGTAATATTATCTTGGGGGGTCCATTTAAGGCCCTTCATTTTTTTAAAAAATAATTTTTTTTAAAAATTAATATTTTTTAAATGCAAAAAATACCCCAAAAAAAAATTTTTTCAGGGATAGTTGGGCTGAACAAAAATTTTTAAAGTAGTTAATGAACTTGAAATCCCTTTTTCTTGGGAAATTTAAAATTCTTAAATTTAGGGCACTACAACTTTTAAACTGGAAAAAGGGTTTTTTTTTTGGCAGAGGGAATTTTTTAAATTTCTTCCGAAACAAATCTTAATTTTGGGAAATCAATATTTAAATTTAGCAGGATGAAAGTAAACTGTTAAAAACATCACACATATATGTTTTGGGTTTAATTTGTAAAATGCATTTTAAGCTTTGTCCTTGGGATTATTAAAGGGGTTTTTTTTTTTTTTTTAAATTTTCAAGTAATTTTTGGTTTAAATTTTTTTTATTTTTTTTATATTTGAAGAAGTAGAAAATTTACGGAAAAAATTTCTAAAAAAAATAAAAATCTTAAAAAAAAAACACCTGGAGGAATGGTCCTACTTGGGGAAAAAGAAAAAAGGGAAATAAAATTTATTCACGACCTAAGTTTTCCTGGGGACAGCTTTGGAAAAAAGTTACTAGAATAATCCCTAAATTTTCACAAAGCCAAAAAGCTGGCATCTATCCTTTTGGGTGACTGTAATGAAAACAGATGGTAAAATATTAAAGGATAGTTAAAACCCCAGTAAATTTTGGGCCCAAAAATTTTTTAAAATATTTATTTGGGGGACGGGAAAAAAGTTTATTTTTCGTTTAATTCCCCCTTTAAAAAATATATTTACAACCCCTTTCACAAAAACTTTTAACGAACATAGCTTTAAAATTGGGGACCCGACCCTATGAAAACCCTATAGTTGAACACGACGGGAAAAATTTTTTTTCAAAGATGCGACATGCCCGTTGATAAAAAAATTTTATTCAGTTAAATATTTCAAAAAAAAGAAAAAAAATGCTTATAAAAAGGGTTTTTTGTATGGAAAAAAAAAACAACAATTTTCTCTTTTTTAAATAAATGCGGGTTCCTGTATTAAAAGGTATTGGGGGTTTTTCACTATATTAAAACAAAATCAAAAACCCAAAATGAAAATATAAGTCCTTTTTAATTTAAAGTTTAAAATATTGTTTTTGTTGGATAAAAAGAAATTATTTAAAAAAAAAGTAATAGTAAAAAAAAAAACTTAAGTTTAAAATTATTTTTTAAAAAAATATAACAAGTAATTAAAAAATCTTAATAATTTTTTAACCCAAAAAAGTGATCTTTTACAAGTGTTGGGAACCCCAAAACCCAAACAAAGTGATTTCGAAAAATGTCTCCAGGAAAAACCTATCAAGAACAGATATTATATGTAAGATAGGCAAGTTTTTTACCCCAAAAACTATCTAGCCCCGTAAGTGTTCTGATTTTTCCCCAAAAGGGGCCCTATATTTGCCCCCCAAAAAAACACTAATGTATTGATTTAAATTTCAATATTTTGGGGGGGCTAAGGTCACTTTTTTTTAAAAACAAAGCGAAGTCGATCTCGAAAATTTCAAAGAAAATCGAAATCGAAGAAACTAGCTTGGATTTTTTTGTTGTCACTTTAAAGCCCCCTTTTATTTTTTTAAAATTTTTTCTTTTTTTAAATCCCTTTCATAACAAGGGGCCCCGGAAAAAATTTTCCCCCTTTTTTACCCAAGGGCTATATTAATAATTAAAAACCCCACATGTAAAAAAATTTAACAAATAAAACTATAATTTTAATTTTTAATTTTTTTCTTTCTTGTGGGTTTATAAAATTTATTTTGCAAACTTTCATACACAAGTCTTTTTTCTGCATTTTTTTGGGGTTTAAAAATTAATTTTAAAAAATTAAAATTTTATTTTAGTTTTCCCAATTTCTGTACCAGCCATTTTAAATAAAAAGGAAAAAAATATAAACTTTTGTGTTCCCCCAAAGCACTTGTAAATTTTTTCAAGATAATTCCAAAGAATAGAATAATTTAAGGGCTAAAAAATTAGACACAAAAAGCGATGATTCCCAACTAAAGCGCTTTCCCCTGTTTTTTAAAACCATTTACCATGGTTTGTTTTTTTAAAAAGTATTTTTTTTTCTTTTCAAAATTTTGTTGGGGGATATGAAAAAAATTCTAATTTTGAAACCCTTCTTTCATTGTGGTAGTTAAATTATATTTATGTTTAAAATTTTGTTTATAATGGTTTTAAAAATTTTCAAATATTGAAAGTGAATAAAAAAATAAGGGGGGAAAATTTAATCCCCTTTTATAATTTATTTAACATTTTTTTCCCTTTCCCTTTTACTTTGGGTACTTTACAACCATTAATAAAAAATAATTACACAGGGTGTCCATTTACCCGGAAAAAAAAGGGAAATGTCAGGGGAAAAATCAGGGAATTTTATTTAAAATTTTTTTAGGGAAATTTTACATTTTTGCTATAAAAAAAACCTCATATTTTGATTACAATAGTCAAAAAAAACAAATTCTTTTCCGTTAAACCTACCTGTAATCAAAATTTCACACCAATTTTCCAAAGGGTTTAGCAACTTTTATCCCTCTCAAGGTCCAAAAGTGAGGTTTTTGTGTCTTTTTAACCCTTTTGTTCGTGCTTTAAACCAAAAATTGAATAAAATCGCAAAATTTGATAAGCAACCCTTTTAAATAGAAGGAACTAAAAAATACTCTAAACCCACAACATTTTAAAACCCTTTTTTTGCTTTAGGCAATCTTTAATGGCTCAAAAAAATTTTTTTGAAATCTATTTTTAACTTAAAAAAAGGTTTTCCCTTTCCCCGTAGGGGAAAAATTGTTTAATCCTTCTATTGATTACACAAATTCAGAATGTTAAAGTATCTAGAAAAAAAAAAAAAAACTATTTAATCGTTTTTTCTTTTAAAACGTTTTTATTAAAGAAAAAATTTTTTTTTTTGATAAAAAAGTTTGGGCTGGGAAAAAGTAAATTTTGGGGGAAGGAAAACCTGGAAAAGCAAGGAATTTAGAAATATGGTTTTTACTGGACCCCCCTTTTTTCAATAAATTTAATGGAAAGGTTTTTTTCAAAATTTTTAGTCCAAACCATTTTGGGGCCCCCTTTTCATATTCCTAAAAATCCAAATATGCAAAAAACAATTAATCTCTTTTGCCAATTTTTAAAAAAACTTTGTTCTTTTTAAATGTAAATTTAAAGGGGGTTGATTTTTAAATTAAAATGGGCTATAATAAAAATTCTGAAAGGGTTGTCATCAAAAGGGAAAAAATCTTTTTAAAATCTTTTAAAAGCCATGAGGGAAATTTTAAAAACTGTTGCATCAAAATTTTAAAATTGCTCCCTTTTTTAATTTTGGAAGAAAAGGCAATTTGAAATTTAAACAACCAAATTAAACTAATTAAAATGAAAAGACTTTTTTTTTCATTCCCTCTTTTACTTTTAGGGGAAAGGTTTTAGGTCAAAAAAACAAAAAAATTTTAAAATGGGGAAATGGTTTTTATTACCCGTTGAATAATTGAAAACCCCTTTTGTATAAAAATTTTTTTAAAAAGCTTGACATGCATCAATAACATTTTATAAAAATAATAAATTTATTTACGACGTAAGTTTTTTCTTGGGTTTACAGCTCAAAAAAGTTTCTAGAAGTAGACCCTAAAAATCCCCTACGCCAACAGCTGACATCTATCACTTGGATGGGCTGTTTTAAAAAAAATTTACTTGGATGAAAACTAATAAAATAGATGGTAACATAATTTTTGTGATAGTTAAAACCCCAGTTAATTTTTCGGCCCAAAAATTTAATATTTATTTGAGGACAGGACAAAGTTTAAATTTTTGTTTTAAATTTCCCCTTAAAAAAAAAAATTTACACCACTTTCACAAAAACTTCAACGAACATAGCTTCAAAATGGCGACTGACTATGAAAACCCTTTGGGTTAACACGACGGGGAAAAAAAGTTTTTTACAATGATGCAGACATGGGAGTTTTTATGAAAAAATTTTTTTTCAGTTAAATAATTTTAAAAAAAAGATAAAATGGTTATAAAATTTGTTTTTTTGTAAAAAAAATGACCAAAATTTTTTCTTTTTCCCAAATAAATGCGATGCCTTTTATTTAAAAAGGGATTGTGTAAGCACTATATACACAAAATCAATAACTTTTTCCCAAAAAGAAGTTTAAGTAATTTTAAAAGTTTAAACTTTGTTTAAAATTTTGGGAAAAAAGAAATTAAATTTAAAAAAAAAAGAAAAAGTTTGAAAAAAACTTAAAGTTTTTCGTTATTTTAAATGTAAAATATTAAAAGGTAATAAAAAATTTTACTTTTTTAACAAAAAAGTGTTTTTTTACAAGTGTTTGGGGAAAACCAAAAAACCCAAAAACCCGATTTTTTTGAACTGTCCCGCCAGGTTTAAAAACCCATGTGAACGGGGCTTTAAATTTAATTTCTTGGCACACAAAAAAAAAAGTCTGATCTTTAAAAATATTTTTTTTGCTGAATTCAAAATGATGGTAGGGTTTTTTTTTTATCTCATGGGGGTAATTTTTTTTAAAAACTTGGGAAAATCTGAAGAAAAAAAAAAATATTTAGATTTACGTAATTTAAAAACACTAATTTAAAATTACCTAAAAATGAAGCTTAAAGATTTTCTTGTGTATTCACATCCGGGAAAATCCTTTTAAAGTTTTGGCAAAAGCTGCAAGCATATTATACTCGACTTTCCCTTGGGACCTCTTTTCCCCTGCCAAAAAAACTTGGGGAATTGTTTTTTTGGGGGCCATGCTGAAGGGACCCCAGATTCCAGGGAAGAAATCCAGGGAGTCCAAGAAAAAAAATTTTAAGTGACATATTTCACTCCAAATCTTTGAAATTTAAAGTAAGGGTTACCCACCCAAATTTTTTTACTATTTTTCAAATTTAAAAATCACCCAAAAAAAATTGTCGTGAAACCCTTTTTAACAATCTCCAAGCCTTTTTCAACTTTGTCAATATAGCTTTAAAAAATTTTCATCTTTTAAACAAAAACTCCTATTTGATGGCCGACAAAAATATCCTCTTTAAATTTTAAAACACACTTATTTTGGGGGAAAAATTTCCCTTTAAATAAGCAAAAACCCACACCTTTTTTCCGCGGGGCCCTTTAAAAAAGTTCTTAAAAAACTCTAGTTAGATATGAAAATGGAAGTAAAAAAAAAAATTTGGGTTGACCCGTGGGGGTTTCCACATTTTTTTTGGGCCAGGGGGAAGGATTCTGTTTTTGAATTTTTTTCTTGATTAATGGGCTTTTTCCCCGTTTCCCCCGGGGCTGGTTTCCCCCTTCCCACAAGAAAAAATAAAATTTTTGGGTTTTGCGAGCTGAAACCAAATAATGGTGCAATTTCTTTTAAAAAACGCCACAAAATTTCAAATTTTTTTTTCGTAATGAAATTTTTTCCAAAAAAGGGAAATTTATATTTTTTATAAGATTCTTTTATGTTAGCGGCATTTTAAACTAAAGGGGCAAAGAAAAATTTTTTTTTAATTAAAACAAAAGGACACCTTTCAAAAATAGTTTTAGAGGAGTCAATAAACAGTCGCCACTCTTCTTTTTTTTATGTTCATAAACATGAAAAAATGAGCATTTCCCTCACAGAGAAAAAAATGTTTTAATAAAATTTTAAACATTTTTTTTGGGGAAAAACATTTTTTTTAAAATCCCTTGTTGCGTTACGGAAAAAACCCAAAATTTTTTTGTCCCCTGGAGTAAATCTAGCCCCTTTTGTCCCAGATCCCCAAATTTTTTCCCTTGTTTTTTTTGGGCATATTCAAAACCCAGTCAAGGCTGTTTAAAAAGTTGATTAAAAGCTGTGGGGTTTAAAAAAAGAGTTCCCTTTCTTTAAAAAAAATTTTGGGCCGTTCCATATTTGAAAATAGCCCCCGCTGTTTTTGTTTTTAAGTCATCTTAAACAGTAAGTTTATTGGAGGCTGTGGTTTAAAAAAAAAAGTAAGTTCTCACTGTGGGGAACTGGCCTGTAACAAATCACTGGGAGTTTTTGGGTTTTTCTTTTTATCCCCTTTTAAAGTTTGGGTTTAAACAAAAATAACAGCCCCAATGAATGATCTTGGGGTTCCCTCCAAACCATGGGGGAACCCCAAAAACCCTATTCGGAAATCTACCCCCAAAGTCAGATGTTTACACATTTGAACAGCAAATATGAGGGGGAGTTCTTTTTCTTGGCCCCCCACTTTGGTATGAAAAAAAATTTTTTAATATCATTTTTTTGGAGTGGAATTTAAATTTCACCCTTGGCTTTAAATGTTAATTCCCCCCATATTAACAGAGGGTATCTGGATGTTTTTCAAATTTCTTGGCATGACACCCAAAATTTAACCACAACACAATTTCCAGTAATCTAATCAAACAGACAAAAGAGAACTCGAACACCGAGTACAACAGGGAATGCGCTCCCCTACTGGCCCCGGTTTTCTCAGTTGGATAGATGGACCCGTTTTTTGTTGCGCAACATGCTGCAATAGCTCGTCTGGGCTGGCACCTTACTGCAATACTAAAACAAATACATATCTGGGGGGGAAATGAAAAAATAACGGGACAAAAAAGGGGAAAAAATTTTAAAATTTATTTAATTTTAAAACATCCACAAAAAACTTTGGGTGAAAAAAAAATTTTCTGATTCCATATTTTTAAATTTAGATGTTAAAAATTTTTGCTAGAAAACACCTTCAATGCTCCATAAGCCTAACTGTTTACCAGTTTAATTTTTGTAAAAACCCAAATTAAAAAACCTTAGAAAAATAATTTTCTTTAATTTTGGGGTAATATTTTGTAAAAAATATTTTTTCAAATAGAAATGTGGATTAGGAACCAAACCTTTGAAACTTTTTTTAAAATCAAATACACGATCTTCCTCTTAGCTGAAATCTATTTCTTTATTAAAAGAAAAAACTCAAATACAAAATGGGGAGGAAAAAAAAATCTGTTTTTAAAAAATTTTTTTTTTTTTTTTTTACACCAAATTTTATTTCAAACAAATTTTGGGAAATGGGTTTTGAAATTTTTGAAGGGGAAATTTTACTATTTAAAAAGCAAGCCAAAAATTTTTTAAGGATTTTTTTTAAATTTTAGCATAATTTTTTTTTGGCATCCAAGGTAAAAAAATGTTGTTAAGGGTTTTTTTTTTCGCCAATAATACTTAAAAATTTAAAAAATTTCCAAAATTTTTGTTTATGTGAAAAAAGAAAAAGTTGGTGGGTTAAATTTTTATGAAAAAAAGTCATTAAAAAACCCCCAGCAACCTTTTTAACCATGCCAAATTTTATAAGGAAATTAAATTTTGGGTTACCCACAAAACAAAAAATAAAGATTGTACCCACTAGGACCCTTTTTTTATCTCGATATATTTTTTTCTAAACTTTTGCCCCTTATGTTCTTCTTGAGCAAAAAAAGGTTTTCTCAAAATTTTCCCGGAAAAAAGATTTCGAACATTCTTTATTTAACTACACAATATATTTTAGGTTTTTCCCAAAATTACCCCCTTTAAAAGACTTTTGATTACTTTTTTCCACAGATGGGTTTTAAAAAAAATTAAAATTTTTAATTTTCAAAAAAATTGGTAAAATTTACCAAAAATTGTCCCTGTGCTTTATTTAGGCCAACAAATTTTTGTTTAAAAACTAGAAAACATGTTTTGTAATTGCCCCAAATTTTTTAAACAATTTAATAATTCTTTCTATAAATAAATTTTTTCCCTTTTGACCTTTAAAAATTAAAATTTACCAAAGCCCGAATCATTCTTCTAAAAGGGGGTTTTTTTTCTTATATTGTAATAAAAATTTAAAGGGTTTTTTTAGACATTTCCCAATTTTTACTTTTCTAGTAATTACCTTTTAAGTTTTTATTAAAAACTAGATTTATATTCCTTTCTCAGGTTTTATGGAAAAAACCCCTTTTTTGAATTGTTTTTTTTAATTTTTTTTTAAAATAATGTTTTTTAAAAATTATTTTTTTTATTTTAATGTAAGTTTTAAAATAAAATTTTAAAATTTTAAATTTGTTTGGTGTTTTGTATTTATGGTTGTGTGATTTATAATTATTTAAAATTAACATTTTTTTAATCTACAAATTCCCTTAAGTTTATTGTTTCACACTTTTTACCCTTGCCAAAATTTATATTGAAAATCAAGGTCTATTGGGGGGATTTTTTAAAAACCTATCTAAACCCCTTTAGTTCCCAAAAAAGAACTGTATATTTCCCAAAACCCCCTGTCCCTCTCATTGGAAAGCAGAGTTAGATAATTCCCCTTTAATATCCTGCTGTAAATTTTTTGATTTATTAAAGAGAAAACCTTTTATCTAGTAAAATTTTTTTTTTCTTAAAAAAATTTTGTAATTTTATGAAAACTTCCAAAATTTCTGTAATTTTGTATTTTAATTAAAAAATAAAAAGAAATAACATAAATTTTTTGTATTTTTTATCATCATATCATAATGAAAAAGGAGTTTTGGGGGGTTTTATTACAGTTGAAAATTTAACCAGTATACAAATTTTTTTTTTTAAAATAGAAATGCCACGGTCAAAAAAAACATAAAAAAAAAATCATTAATTTAAAAAATTTTAGATTTAAAAAATTACAACATAAATTTTCTTTAAATTCATTCGTATTTAAAATTATATATGGAAAAAAAAGTAAGTTTTCCTTGTCAATATTTATGAGGGCTTTTTTAAGGGGCCCCCAAAAGCTTTCCTTTTCCCGTTGTCCTTTATATTTCCTGTTTTTGCCCTTCTTTACAACCCCCTTCCCCCCCCCCAATCACTAATTTAATGATGGAGAGTTGCCCAAGGAAGGGTCTTCAAACAAAAATTTACAGCGATGGGAAACCCCGCTGAAAACATCTTTAAAATCGATTGAAAGAAAAATATGGAAAAATTAAGATTCAGCCGTGGTGACCCCCTTTAAAGAAGTATCTATGCAAAGACCCGGACTTGCACCAGGATGGTCCCCGGGGAAATGAGGGGTTTTAACCCCGGCTTGGGAGGATTTTTTAGTACCACTTTCCTTCCATGGTTTTGATATAATTCATTTATTGGATTTTAAAAAAAAAAAAATTGCAAAATCTTTGGGCATTGTTCGTTTAAAAAAAATTCGATTTCATTCCCTTTAAATTTTAAACCAAATTTTTTTGTAATGCAGGCAATTAAACTCAAAAATCTTGGGAAATACTGTTTAGTCAAAATTGTTTTAATTCGGCATCTGCAAACCCCTTGGAAATTCTTTAAGTTGGGTGGGTTTTGACTGTGTTTAAAAATGTATTTAAAAAAAATTTTTTACAATATATATTTATAATATATACACACACACACATTTTTTTTTTTTTCATATTTAAATCACCCAATGTCTATAGGTTTGTAAATCTGCAGCAGTTGGGAAAACCCCTTATTTACTGTTGTTCCCAACACCAATATTAAAAAATAGGTTTGGGGCGAATCCCCCTATTTCTCAAAAACGAATCTGCTTTTATTTTTTGGGAAAAAAAATTTTGAATCCCAAACAAACAAATTGTTAGAAATTTTAATGAAATTTAAAAAAGACCTAAAATAGGCCTTTAAACTGTTTAAATTTAAAAATTTTTTTCAATCATGCTTTAAATTTTTAAACAACCCCAAACCCCATTTGAAAAATTTCCCGGTTAAAATCCAACCAAATTAAAAACCCAAAGACTCATATTGTTGTTTAAAAATTAAATCAATTTAAAATTTTAAAATTTTTTAAAAGCGTTTTTTAGAACAACAGCTTTTAAAAATTTAAAAATACATTTAAAAAAGTGAACTCATTTAAGCCTAAATATGTTTTAATATTTTTTTTTTATATACCATTACTATCTTACATAGAAAACAATAAATTTTATTCGTTTTTTAATATATCAATTTTTTGAGAAACACTAATTTTAAAAAATCAACATATTTTTTGCCCAATATGTTCCCTTCCCCTTTTATAAAGGGGAGGACTATGGAATAATTTTAAAAAAAACTTAATAACATATTTTTAAAAAAAAATAAATCTTGTTAAAAATGAATTTAAAAACAAAAAAATTTAAATTTGCAAGTCCCTTATTTATTCTTAAAGCCTTTAGCGCGCTACTTTGTGATCGGGTTACCTGAAAACGATTTTAAACAAACAAACAATAAAAAAATTTCGAAAGGGCCGGGAGGGAAAAATTAAAAAATTTTATCGGTGTCTGACTGTTGACAGCTTTATTTTTTATGAAACCCCAAAAAAATTCTAACTTATTAAGGGGTCATTTGCAATAAATGGGGTTCTTTGCATTTGTTTTTAGATAATTAAAAACAGTTGGGTACTAAAAATTAACAGTATCTTTTTTTTTAATCATCCATGGGGGAGAAAAAATAATTTTACGCCCTGACGGTGACTTTGAAACATGGTTTAATTTTGTTTTTTTCTGTTAAAAAAAGTCTAATTTTTTTTATAAGTAACTATAGTTTTTTAAATTTTCAATTTTTGGGAAAAGTTTTAATGTGTCAAAAAAATTTACAAAATTGGGCCCTGAGGTGAAAGTTTTAGAAGCAAGCAAAGCTCTTTAAACGGTTTTAGTCCAAGTTTTCCCCCATAGGTGGGAGGTTTGGGGTTTGGGTAGACTTTTGGGGAAAGGTGGAGTGAACCGTTTTTCTTTCACTCGTCACTAGAAACCAAACCCACCAGAAAAATTGTAGAACATAAGCTCTTCACAGCGCATGCGTGGTTTAAAATGTGTTTCCTGCTCATTTGACACCCATCCACCGCCCCAAGGTTCCCCAAACCCTCCTCTCTCTGGGACCCTTTCAGTATATATTTATGTCCTAAAGGGGTTTTGTTGGGGACTCTTTGGGAAAATTTTCTAATTTAAAAAGGGTTGTAGATAGAAACAGTAACCCTTTTGTTTCCCCATAATTCTTTACCCAAATTTTTTCCTTTTTGTGTTTTTTTTTTTCCGTTTTTTAGGGAAAAGGCATTTTGCGTTTTTACACTCCTCCCTGATGATTTCCGATAGGGATAAAAAAACCCAGGTCGAGGGGTGGGGGGGTGGTATAAAATCGATTTTCCTTCAAAAGAGGCCATTACCTCTTTGTCCAATGGCAGAATGGCAGCAATTTTATAGTTTTACTGTGTCTTTATTTAAAAGCCCTATTTTTTCGTCCCTTTTTTTTGGGTTTCCCAAAAAACCTTTCCTGTACCTTTTTTCTAAATATAATAGATGGATTAAAATTTAAAAAAGTTTAACTCTTTTTTGTGAGTTTTTAAAACTTTAAATCTATTGAAAATTATGATTTAATATAACTTTTTAAATATTTTAAATTTTTTATTTAATTTAAAAGGGAAAAATGCCTAATGGCTTTGGAAAAGTATAAAACGTGTTTGAACCCTTTAAAATAATTTAAGTAATTGATAGGGGGAAGGAAACCAACCCAACAAGATAGTTTGGTCAGCCTTTTATAGAAAAAACACCTTTTCTCTTCATTTCTTTTTAAACTATTTAAAAATTCACATTTTTCATTTTCACAAAGTTTTGAAAATTTTTTGGGAAAAAAAATTCCCTTTTTATAAAAGAAGAGAAACGTGAAAAAACACAAAAGGGGCTTTTGGAAAATAGATGTTCCAAAAATAAATTTTAAAAATGTAACTGAAAACTTTCAGTTTTTGCCAAATTGATTTGACCTAAAGGGGGGCTCGAAGAATAGCTTGCTGAAAATTTAAAAAATTAGAAAATTTAAATTTAAAGGGTAACGGGGGTATCCCTTTAAATAAAAATTAAAAAAAAATATAACAAAAAAAGTTTTTAATTTTCACCTTATAATAAAAAAAATTTACTCAGATCCAACCAAACCAGGAGGTTTTTGGGGTTTGGTTACCCCGTATGTTCAAGTTTTCATTGGCTATGTTTATGTTATTTCAATTGGCTGTAAGGAATGCTCCCCAGTGGGGGCCCACCCCTGGTTGGGGTTTGCAGGAGCAAAAATCCTTATTTTGGGTGGGGAGGAAAGGGGAAGGAAATGGTATGTAGAAGTGTGATGGTTTAAGTTTTAAAAGAGAGAGAAAAAAATTAAAAAGATTGGGGTTTTTTTTTTTTTCTAGCATAACCTAAAAATAACCTTTCAGGTTGCTTTCCCCTTTGGGTTTACAATATTGAAATGTTTCCAAAACTGTTTAAATTTTTCAATTAAACTATTTAGCAAGATTAAGGGGTTTTTTTTTATATTTGAATCAGAAGAATTATAAAGGCACCCAAAAAAATATTAACGTTTTAAAATTTTTTTCAATTTTTTTTACACTTGGGGGGCAAAAACAACACTAATAAAAACCAAAAAAGGGTTTTTTAATTTTGGGGCATAAAATGGGTAGACTGCACATGCCTGGGTATTTTCCACAAAAATAAATGCAGAAAAAACTGTCTATATTTGATGGGCCATATTTGATGTCCTGTTTTTTTAAGGGCCCCAAACTCCATTTTTCCCTTAGATGCCACCCCTTTTTCCCCCAAGGGGGGGTTTTTTTCCCCCCCCCCCCCCCAACCCCCATGGAGTCAAGCCAGTACTGTTTATTCCCTGCTTTGTGAATAGCAAATCTTGCACCGCGGAATTTAGATGAATTTTTTGCAGTGAAAAACTTGTTTTTTGTTTGGGACTTTTAAAGTATGCAGAAAAGTTCTGCGCAGGGTTTTTTATGATTTAAAGTTAAAAAAAAAAATGTGCCAAAAAATTTAAGGGAAAAGGATTTTTGGGTATAAGCGTTGGCGTTGCAAAAAAAGAGCAAAAATTTTAGATATGAATTTCCGCGTAAACTAAAATTAATGCAAAATGGGCGATACTTGAATATTTTAAGGGTGAGTCTAAATTTTTATCACGGTGCAAGGACAAACCAAATTTTAGGATTGACGCTTTTAAAAAAACATATCAGTTTTGCTTTTCCCTCATTTTAGGAACAGCAAAAAAAAAACAAAATGGTCTGAACCTTAATTATTTCCCATTTACAAGCTGTTAAACCCTGGAATTAGTGACACACACAAAAAAAAATCAGTTTTGAAAATGAACATCTGAAAGACAAAGCCCGACAATGAGTGGGTAGTGCCCTGTGTGGGTAACCCTTTAAAAGGGAAACCCAAACCCATTGTACTTCACAAAAAAAAACAAACATGGTTTGTTGGGCTAGCGAAATCTCATAAATTTGTGAAAGGAATTTTTATTTTGGGTTTTTAAAAACAAATAAAGAAGTAATATGAATATTAAAATTCATTAAAAAAAAAATTACAAGTTAAAAATCATCAATGAAAAAACGATAAAAAAAATGTCAAATTGAATAAACCAACATATGTTTTAAGTATTCAAAAATTTGAGAATAATAAAAATCTCAGAATCCAATATTCAACGTTAGACTATGAATAGTTAAAAAGTTTATATTCAAAAATTTTCTTTTGAATTTTAAAATATTTGCACACCCCTAAGACTCCAATATAAGGTGAAAACTGTATTACTTAGTTCCATGAACACTACAGCAATGAAGATCCTTATATAATAAAAATAAAACTAGAAAACATCTATCTCGACCTCCTCCACACATGCAGGGGCTGGCACAATCTCAGCCTGGACGAGAGGTACGGGGAGGGAAAGTAGTGGTTGGATGCTGAGTGCTCCTTGAAGAACTCTCCCCCCTTCTCCTCATACTCTGCTCTTGTGACAAAGCAACGAGAGAGAGACATGCTTGCAATTAACTCTTGGGCACCATGCCAGGCATCTAGCACTGGATCCGCTGCAGCGTCAAGTGGAATTGGGACTCGAAGGGCGCATCTCGCGTAGCTCCTTTTCCAGCCGGGGACTAGGCCAGGCATAGATGCACAACCACCTGTTAGGAAGATGTTCGACACCAGCAGCGACTGGACATCTACAGAATAGCCCTTCAGACAAATTCTATGGTCTCCGCCAACCCTGCCTCTGGAGAACCCACCTGGGAACAAGACATGTAAAATTGATTTCTATGGTCTCCGCCAACCCTGCCTTTGGGGAACCCACCTGAGAACAAGGCAAAAGTCAAATTTGATTTTTATGGTCACTGCCAACCCTGCCTCTAGAGAACACACCCAAAGGTTGGCTCCACTTGGCTTGTCTGTATAAGCAACCTTAGCCCTCAATATCCATTTTCCCAATCCCATACATTACAATGTAGTGGGCAAAAGTGTGTTTATAAGCTCAAGAAAAGGTTTGATACCAAGGAGGTGGAACAATTTACTAAAAATTCTTATCACCGCCCATATCCTACCCCTGTTAGTAAAGATGTAAGGATTTATTGATTTTGGCCTATATTAATTTCTAGGCAGGACTTTCATGCGGAATTGATTATTTTAAAAAGTATATTTTTTTAATACTACATTTTTAACATTTTAAAATAGTTACTGGCTATATTTTGTGGCATAGAACAATTTAAATGTGCTTATTCCTTTTTTTTCAAGAAAGCAATATATTAATATAAGTTAAGATAATTCCACATTATGTAGGCTCAGAACCAAATAAAATATATATATTATGTATAATATCTATTTATATCTATTTAGCACTGCACCGCACCCATTGAGCTTTATGCCTGTATACTATTTACTCTAATGTGTTAATGCTAAGGAAGGTAATTTACAGAAGTGTGCCCACATTTGTGTGGAGGGAGAGTTGAAAACCATTTAGGAAAAACCCTCTCAGTGAACCAGACCGGGATATAACCCAGATCTCACCGTCATTCTCAGACTAGTCTATTGTGAGAGTAGTGTCTTAGAACATGTGACCACCGAAGCGGTTGAATCGTTTTATACGTATATAGTAGTCTTATTAAATGTTTTTTTAGTTTGTTTTGTTTGGCCTTTGAGTCGGTGCTTATTGGTTGTTTACCGTTAAATCAGTACAACAAACAATCTTGCTCCTTGGTTTAATAGGCCGGCCTGGCTTCACCAAACACACTATAACAATGTCCTCTCCAGCCATGCATTTGATAATTTAGAGTGTATTATTTAATTGAATGTTAC
>JBCFYV010011172.1:79846435-79886435 GCA_039000515.1 Timema cristinae
CCGGAAAAAAATATTTCTGTTTATGATGTTTACATTAAGTTCATTATTTAAAAAAAATCATTAACTTTAAATGCTATAATACTCTTTAAAGATGTTTTTATTTAAAATCTGACTTATATAACTGAATACAAAGGTTACTGGACATATTGTGTTACATTACAGAAAATTTCAACAGTTTGCCTGCCATATTTAAAGAAATACATAACTTTGAAGTAAGCTCTATAAATCATAGAAAGTGTCTCCATTTTTAAACATAATTTTCTGGGCTTGCACAGTACCAGGTAAAGTGTAAGGCATTAAAACAATTTTTTAAATAGTTAAACTTCGACTAAGTTTAGGGAATAGTTCCACATATTTGATTTGGCTTTGTTTTAAATAGATAACATGATCTTCACACACCCCTAATTTTATTAAAAACTTTGCCGATTTAAATTTATCAACATTAGGCCTGTATGTTGTTATGTTGTAAAGAAAATTTAAAATTATTCTCTAAATGTTTTTTGAATGCTTGGATTTGATTTGTTTTGATTTAAAATACATCTACATTTGCAGGTTAGTGATTTACCATTCCCATTTGAAAGTGTGAAAGATTTTGAAGCCAGCATGCGTGCACCAATTGGTAATAATTGGGTGCCAGAAATGGCTCACCGCAAAATGATTAGACCCGAAGTGTTAACCAAGATGGGAACTGTCATTCAACCAATGGATAGTGAATCTTTGATCATCAAGAAGAAAAAGTGTGGAAGAAAATCATTTTTTCCAGTCTGAAAACATTAATTTATACAATAGTCCCTGTGGTTTTAAGAAATAATTTTAATAATATATATGTATAAGACCAATCTATTTATATATTAACAATAAAAGTTAATGGTTCAAAAGTGATTTTAACAGACTCCTCCTCTGCTTATCACCTTTTGAGTGTTTAAATGCAAAGAAGTGACTTCATAAAACGAATTAGTGCCTGGGAGCTTTGAAATGTATAATAAGACTGTGTAGAAACAAAATATATAACAGCCATATTAATACATGACCACTTTGAGCCAGTAGTAAGCATTCAATAGATATTTCCTCTAATGATTTGTTTGGACAAAAATACTAAAATTTGATTTTTAAAATAATTTATCTAATTTAAATTGTTGTACTTGAATTATTTTACATCATTGTAGAAAACATGATAAAATATGAAATAAAGTATGGAGTGTAATATAATAATAGATAAATTTGATGGATATTGTTAGATTTAATGGTTATCACATAATCAAAATAAATAATTAATACCTTGCTATAATATTGGATATTGCTAAATTTGATAGTAAAAAAATGTGCCTGGCAATATACACAATAAATAACATGAAAATGAATCATTAAAAAGGTTACATGGGTGGGATAAGCTTTATTATTATTATTATTATTATTATTATTAATTAGCACCACTTCTTACTAATGGTAGGGTGATTGTGAGATGAAATGGAGGACCTAAAGTTTAACGTGGGATCCGAACTATGGCGGAGACCTGACATTTCATACATTCACAATGTCTTGTCAGAGGTGAAGAAAGGGTTTGGGCCATTCCATTTCAAGTGATCAAAATTTTATCCACTTTTGGATCTGACCCTCTTAAATTTCAATAACATTTGGCATGATTGCTATACCTACAAAGAAATTTAAAAATCTAAAATTTCATAATTTTTTCTTATTAATATTTTGAGCTAAAAATTAAAAAAAAAAAAGAGCTATTGAGCTTCACCGTCCATAATGTTTTATTTAATTTCTTCGGTTAGAAATAAGATAGAGAAATGAAATAAAAACCATTATGTATGGTTTTATTGGTTTTAAAATGATATTTCACATGCCCACATTAGGGCATTTTGAAAGTTCGATGTCACAAACTCAAAATTGTTATTTTGAATTTCTCTAAATACATATGTTTTAAATTTTCAACAAAAAAAACAACACAATTTTTCATTTATATCTCAAAGGCATGCATGGTATATTTCAACAGGGGATCTCATTGGGATCACATTTAAATTAATTTGTAATAATATTAGGGTCACCAAAATAATATCATGATAGAGGGTCTCATAAACAATAAATTAAAGTAGGCCTATATAATTGGTAAATTCATCAAAATGAATTTGTGTTTAGTAGCCTACATAGATTTCAATAAAGTATTTAAAAAAAGTAGCAATAAAAACTCTCTAAAACCTACAAAACATTCATATGTTTTGTTTTAAATAGGCCTTTGGCATTTAAGATGGTAACAGATACAATACAATATAATGTATTTAACATACCACAAACAAGATAATACAAGTATAAAAGATAAATATTTTTTTAAAAAAGCTTAGTTTTATTTTCCTGTGTAAAAGTCACTTTTAATGAATATTTTTCTTCAGAGTATTATTTGCTAATTTCATTTCTTTAGTCAGTGTGGATATTCGGCCAGTTGCTGTTGTTGGTTCGACCTTTGTTAAAATTTGTTTGACAGAAACAGAGTGTGTCTGGTCTTGGTGGGAAGAAAAAAGGTGGTGCAGGTCCAGCTGGGTGAAGGAATGTTAATATACTTTTTCACTTTGAAAATTTACAGTTAAAACATGAGACAGCCACTATTGATTATCATATTCACATGTAACAAATCCTGTTGTTGCCTCCATTGCCAATTGCTTTGCACTCTCATTACCATTTAAATAATATTTAAGTGTTTGATCACAAACTGAATACACTTTTGCTTCTACATAGTTTATTGATACAGGCATAAAACAATGTAGTTTTGTATTCCAGGAATAGGTTTTGTCTCAAGGAAACGTTTCTCAAGTAACTTATACTCATCACAGTGTTTTTCATGTGTATAATAAAAGAAATGAATGGATGGTATGTTTGATTGGCTCCAAGTAAATAATAAAAGTGGTGTCATGATTTGATCTTCATAAGGTTGTTGTAGACTTGCCCTAACTTCAAGTCTCTTTACAGTACCTCCTAGACCATGAGCTGTTGTGTAGAAATGCCACTCTGCACTTAATCCAAAATCTTGATTGTGATGGCATAGATTAGAAAAGTTTTTCCTGTTTTTGAATTTGGCAGCAGAGCCATCTGAGAAGTAATAGACCTTTGCCAAAGATGGAATGACATCTGAATGTAGGTATGCAATGAGCTTTTTCTGAAATAAATGCACTGCTATTGTGTCATGCTTGAGATTCTCTGAAATAAATACAAAACTTTTCAACTTTAGTCCTTCAGAATCTTTGAAGTAGACTGCAACGGGAAACAGTATTACCTGATCCTTATTCCAATGATATGATTGAGCTTCATCTTGGAGTACAAAAGAATAATTTTCTGCAAAATCAAAGGCTATAACAACTTCATTCTCTTTTATATTCTTGTTCAAATAAGAAAAATGGGCTGATTGGTTTTTTAGATATAAACTAATATTTTTTGTAACACCACCCTTATTCTCCTGAGAATAAAGGGGGGCACACAAGATTTTAATTTAAATATAAAATACCAAAAACAAATAAACAATAATTGCAGAGGAGTCAATAGGACCGTCATATGACAAATAGGCCGTACTCCGGCATATAGGTCATTCTGCTTCCATGAACCCACTTCACAAATATTATTTAGAGGACTCAAAATTTAGCTGAAATCAGGGTAGAGGACAGGACATATTTCATTCAATTAGACTTCTATAAGAGAAGCTAAGCATTAACATAAGATTTAAATAATTTATTTTGATGAACAGCAGATAAATGATATTATAATCAAAAAAGGTTAATATTAAACAATAAGATACATTTTCTAGAACTGCAACGTCACAGAGTTCCCAGCATGCCTCGGGTAAAATCAAGGTTCAATCTGTTGCACTTTTCACACATTTAGTACGTGTGGAACTTTCATCGTGGTATGAGGTGCTCGTGGGGGGAATCGACTGGGGTAGGCACAATAAGCAAAATGGGGCCTAGGTGAGTCGACTCCATCCTATCTAGGCTTAGATGTAGATATATTGTCTTTTATTGTTTTTTGCGTTTAAATTTTGTACCTTTTATATGATAAATGCTACATTTTAAATGACAAGTTTTTCAAGAAATACACCTAAAAAAATCTTCTGTGCCTTTTGTGAATATCTCTAAACTACACCTGTTAAGAGATACCCATTGTCTATAAATTATTTGCTCAATCATTTCCTCTTCCAGTTTTTCACTCAATTGTTCTTTCAAATAGTCTGTTCCAGGGCAAGAGGTACATTTATTTAGGTAACATTTGGGCAGTGGTACATCACACATTATTTTAGCTAGACATGATTTGTAGGCATCTATTGAAATGCCATCATCTAATACTGTGTTTAAAAACACGCTCCACTATTCATTAGCTTTAAATTCTGATGTTTTGTACAAACACAAACAGAATGTGTATCACTTCCACCAGCTAGGATGCAGTTTTTAGGACGAAGTTCCACAAATTTTGGAAAGTTTTTTTTTTTTTGCTACAGGATATTTGCTTTTAAAAAATCTCATAAATTTCTAATTCTCTTAACAATTTATACAAAAATCCTAAGACTCGAGCCCGGCCATAGAGCCGCCTACTCCCACAGACTTGAACGATTAATCAAACTTCATATTACTTTCAGTGGTCCAGTCAGTCCCTCGGCGTAAACATCGTGATCACAGATTGCGTGAATTTGAGTTGAAGAAAAAACTTTGGAGAGTGTCGACTATCCTGAAGGGGATGAATAATTGTAATCGTATTTTTGCCAAGCGATCTATGGGGTTTTATAGTGGTTGAACGCAAAGCATAATGAGAAGGAAAGCAGGGGGGAGCAATCCCACAACACGATGCCGGTCAAGTAGGCCCAAGTAAACAAGGCTCTACATTATGAGCAAGCCGCGTGCTGCCTTCAGTTGTTGTCGATGCTCGGACCGGTCATGTGCAGTGTTTTGAGAACGGCGAGGGAGGGTAACCCTGCAGTTTGGGCTACAAGTTTCTTAACAACCTGTATGTGTACACACACATACATACATATATATCTTAGTATAAAAAAAGCAATATGCAACAAATTAACTAATTCCTAAAAAACTAGTCACTGTAACATCATTGAATTATTTAATATTTTACTGTTTGTAAATCTAATAAATAGGTGACTTACATTGACTGTTTCTTTATTAGCTTCTTTTACAATAAAATGTCCTAAAATACCTAACAGTCTTGTATGATATCTATTTCAATATACTCTCATATTCACCATTAAATATAATTGCTAAATTAAATTTGAAATATATCCACCAGTAGGTCTGCTCAAAGAGAGAAGATATTTTGATTGTTAACTTATAAATTACATTATAACATTGATATTAAAATTGTAAATCGTAAAATAGTTGTATTTTAAACTTAAACTGTAGTATTATTGAGATAGATCATAAAAGAAATTATCAAAATTATTTTTAGACCAAAAAATAATCTTATTTATATTTTCCAGTATTAACTATAGCTGAAGTTTTCTACACTAGCTAGTTACCTGCTTGTCATTGTGGACCAGTGCTGGACTGAGTTTAGCATTTGGCTGCTATGAAATAAGTGATCTCTATTCTATACTGGATAGACATAAACATGTGTCTGGTGAATAAAAGGGTTTTTGTTTAAAAATAGTCAAGTATTATACCATACTTGGCTGAAGAAACATTCATATAAAAGAATATACAATTCACTGTTATAGGTAATATTGTACAAATATGAATGAAATATTTAATATATTTATATATGTAGCTATCATCCATGTTGTTTACAGTCTGCCACTACTACAATATAGGCCTATTTAATGTTGGCTATTAGCTTGTATACTGGTTTTAGAAACGGAAGTTCGATAACTATAATGACACATCATCATTATCAACTTTTTGCAACATGTGGTTGGGTCGGTTTAGTAAAATGCCTTCAGCTCCCTCTATCCTTCCATTCGTCTTCTCTCTAACACTTTCTGTTATCTACTCCTTCTATCTATTTCTTGGCCTCCCTTGTGGTCTTTTTCATACATATTTCATTTCCATCATTTTCTTTGTCATCCTCTCTTTTCCCATCCTCATTATATGTCCATACCATATTGGTCTTGCTTCCTCTACTATATCATGTACTTCCTGTACCCCACTCTTTCCCGGATAACTTCATTCCAATCTTGTTTCTCCTCACGACAGCTCCTCACAAACTTAATTCCCATGGCCTCCACTTTCCTAGTCTCTCTTACACTTCAAGGGCACTTCTCTTCTCCATAGCAGATCTCTTACAAACCTATATAACAATTCTCCCGGCTATGTTCTAATTAAAACCTCTCTACTCTAACCTTTCGCCTTAATCACGGTTCCAAGGTATTTTACGTTCTTCACTTTTCTCAGCTCTAATCCATCCAACCCTATAGCTCTTCCACACCCGGTGCTTTTCCATGTTTCATCTTCTTTAATTTGTCCTCCACCTCTTTCTCAGTGGGACCTCTTTCCTCCTCTTCTGCAATTTCTTCCTGCTCCTCTGTTTCATTCTATCCCTTTACTCTTATGGGTTTAGCATTTTCTCAAAATATCTCATCCATAGTTCCTTTTCTTTCTCTCCTATCTTCATCGTTCTTCTTTCTTCCTCTATCATTCTTACTTCTTCTCTTTTTTTCTCTCTTGTTTCTTACTTGACTGTAACACCTTCTTACTTCCTTCCACGTCCTGTTCCAGTATTTTTGTTCTTTTTTGTCCTTTTTTTCATTCCTTCCTTCTCAGCTTCCCATACAACTTGACTCATTCTTTTCTTCTCCCTATATTTTTCCTCTCTTTCCTCATTCCTATTCTTAAAACTCCTTATGCATTTTTTATTCTTCTCCTTCAATGCTTCCTTCACCCTGTTGTTACACCAGGGTGTCTTGTTCCACTCCCTCTTATTACTTTTCCTCCCACATACCTCCTCTGCAGCTCCCACCAAACTTTTCTTAAACCCTTCCCATTCAACCTCTACGTTTTACATCTTATCCTTGGCCATTAAGCTTCTTGCCTTTCTAAGGTACATTTCTCTTTCCTCTTCATTTTTTTAGCCTCTACACCCTTAGTCTTCTTTCTGTCTTACTATCTTTCTCCTACATTCCCATTCCTTTATGTATGCCACTAACAAACTGTGGTCACTATAGAATGACACACTTTGTATTACTTTGATGTTTATCAGGCACGTAACCGGGGGGAGGGAGAGGGGTTTCCCATGGCGGTCAGGACACCACCCCGAAATATAACGAAAGATAAAAAAAAAGTAAGATCTCTTGCTTGTAACTTTTACAGTAAATGGCCTAACTAATCAATCTAATGGCTCGACAACAATTTTCTTTTTAATAGGGATTCTCTTTCAGTAATATAGGTTTTGTTACCCAAAAACACACATGAAAGTAATGTGAACAAACTCAAAAATCTAAGCCTACACTATGATGAGACCACTTTTCTACTTAAGAAACTCAGTGTGCAGTGAACGAATGACTGGCCTGGGACTAATGTTGTGTTACTACCTTCAACACCTGCATAGGTTTTGGATGTCATGGCCAAGAAAACTAACAGAAGACTACTATTTTAATTATGTTAGTTTAATATAATAATTCTATTTAGCAAATTTGTTGCTTTCTGCTTTTCTGACAGACCCAAAAAAGATATGAATTTATTGACACTGCAAAAACGTTTAATTTAAAAAAATTAAAAACTTTAACCAAAGCTAGAAGTAACAGGGCTTACAAAAAGTTAGGGTGGGTGTAGCATAGCATAGAATAACACCCCCCAAAATGAAATCCTGGCTACATGCCTGTGTTGAACCGTTGCTTTTCTGTAAAAAAAAAAAAGAGACGATTACTATTACATAATTACATAAGTTATAATTGATGGATAGGGAAGGAAAATGCACCACAGAAATATATAAGTTTATTAAAACCAAACAAAAAGATATAGAATTATATATGAGTGAAAAGATTTTAATTCAATTAATCAATGATTACTGTATTCCATTATTGAGGTAGAAAACATGCGGCTGGACGAATAGATATAATACACACTTTTTAAACAAGGAGCTGACTGAAGTTAGATAGAATATTTTATTTAGTTTAACAACTTTAGAAATATGGATATTCGCTCTTACTCGAACGAAGGTGCGTCTGCCACTAGTTGGTAACAGTAAAAAGGGATTAAGTTTTAGGCAATATACATCTAGACAATCTAGCCAGACTAATACCTAAGAGGTCTAATCATGAATGATAGTGACAATTGAAAAAGGAAACATAACATCAAATCCTATATTTTTAGAGTTACTAAGAAGAATATTCTTTAAGCTAGCTAGCTTGTATTAACTCTCATGGAAAGTTATGAGAAACCTAAGAATAATACCCTATTAGAGGAGCTTCCATTTTATAAATAATAGATGGCGAACAATCAGGCATCTATACAGTTTTTTACTATGGCCCGTTATTTCCTAATGAGTACTGCTAGAACAATCAATAGTAAATTTATACATTTACCCATTACTAGGGCATTCAATAGCTAGTACAAACTCTCTTAAACACTTAGATACATATGGCACCTGAATGGGCCAGAATAAAGCATTATCCCCGCGGGCCACTACTTCAATCTAGTAGTGCTCCCACAGGTTACGCACTGTAAATAGCTATATAAAAAGGGTCCAATCGTGACTGCAATTAGTTACCAACCTAACTAGGTCCAAGAAGAAAGTGTTAGATGATATGATTGTAGCCATAAATAGATCCTAAACGTGATCATACTGTTTAGAGTGTCATAAAAATGTCTTAAGGACTTAGAAAAGAAGATCAAATTCATGGAATCGGTTTACACAATCACCTGGTCCTATACATATGTAGAGCACAGAGCCCTCTTATTTAAACTATGCCTTATGGGCATAGGGAAATAACCGTCTGACTATCTGACCCAAGAAACAATGTCTGATGGACATAGAAAATAACGTCAGACATCCCGACTAAGGAAACCATGTCTGATGGACCTAGAAAATAACGTTAGATATTCTAATTAAAGAAACCATTTTTGATGGACAGAGAAAATAATGTTAGACATTCTAACTAAATAAACCATGTCCGATGGACATATGAAATAATGTTAGACCTCCTGACATTAAAACTTGTGTCTGATGGACATAGAAAATAACTCGGACACTCTTAACACAAACTATGTCTGATCGACATAAAAAATGAAGCAAGACATTCTAATATATGAAACTATGTCTGATGGATATAAAAACGGAGTTTAGAATCTAATGTAAATTCTAAACAGAAGATAAGTCTCATAACGTGGTGGTGAGTCTGACGCCTGACACACCATAACCAACAGCAGTCTTCGATGCTGAATTTTACGCCGTAGTTCTTCCTCCGGTGAATAAATACAATGGAATACAAAAATGCGAGTCACAAGGAATCCGTTATATAGCAACAGAACTGGCTTGGAATTGGACTACATCAGTATGTCGAAGGGGGATTGGAGCTATAGAATTACTCCGCTTTCTCACCAGCCCTGTCAGAAGGTGTGGCGAGCAGAGAATATTATCTTTACTTTCTTCGATATGTGGCCTTCAATCAGGACGTGAAAATGCTCGCGGTGCCGGTATGGTCTGTTGGGGCAATTTTTCTCAACGCTTGGGTGTTTCCCAGCAACATCAATTCACAGTGAGTCAACATCTGCCACATCTTATTGGAATAGATTAGTATTTGTTATATTGTTTTAATTGTCTTTATGCAATTTTAATTGTAGTTGTCATATTATATAACTGACATGCTACAGTGTTTATGGTTTGCCTTTTTATTTCTTCATCCATGAGAAAATAGTTTATCACCTACTTTTGGTTCCCATCCCAGCTGTATCTAGTGATCTTATTACTTTTTCTTTCCTTCTTATACCAGCTGTTTGCCACTTTCGTTTTATTTCTTGCACATAGCTCCAACACCCCTCTACCCTCTTTGTTTCTCTCGCCCCATCCTTCCTTGAACCGTAACACCATCTCAAACCCTCATACCTCTTTTCCTACTTTTGAATTTAGATCCACCTTTACTATCTGACACTTGTTTCCCATATGTCTTTCTAGGTTTTCCTCAAACTTGTCTTTTTCTTCTGCTAGGCACCCCCCACTTGTGTGACATACACTTGTATCACCTCCAACTCTTTTGCTCACTTATATACTGTCATCTTTATTACTCTATCATTCATCCCTTCTACCTCTGCTTGCAGTCCTCCTCTCACTACAAAGCCTACTTCGTTGCTCTTCCCTTTATCATTTTCCATCCAATGCAGAATTAAGCCATTCCTTAATTTACTCATGCCGCTCCTTTGTTACCTCCCTTCATTATAAATAAAAAGCATGGATTTCAACAAGAGTATAGATTTATTTTATTAAGTAACTATATAAACAATACAAGGTACAAAACATATTTAGAAAACAAATGCCCGTCGGCCATACCTGGGAACTAAATGAATACTAAACCAACTAACTTTTAATCATTTAGAAAATCACCATATCCATCAAGAAAATATTATTCACAAAATAAATTAGGCCTAACTGAAGCGTCCCGCCATCTTGTGGCTCCAATACAAGCTATATCCAGAAATAACTGATAACTATATTTATATATTGACATTAAAAACGTTCCCTCTTGTGACAGTAATGCCAATTGCTCAGAAAGTCAAGTATGAATTTATTAAAATATACAAAGATTTGAAATTTAAGTGCCCTATCATCTTGTGGCAACTAGTTAAGTTTAGTAGGAATATGTCCATTATGTAAATGACGCCACCCATCTATGCGCAAGATGGCCGTAACCCACATGACTGGCTAAGCAACAAAAGTCCTCAAACGATTAATAGAGAACTACATTAGCGCTCGGGTAAAAATATCACGAGACAAAAATTACAAAAATGAAACTTGGCTTTACTCTAGCCAACTGCCGGAAAAATTCGGCTGTAAAAGACTTTAGAAAAATAAATATATCTGAGCCTTAGCAGAAAGTTTTACTTACCTCGTCCGAACGTAGTGATACAATGAGTAACCATAATTGTTAAAAGTAGACTTATATAGTAAAAACACCAGATCACATTTCCAAAGAAAGACGGAGAGTCAAGGGAGGGAAAGAGGAATTGAGAAATTGGAGTTCTTGACGGATCTCAAAACGACCAGAATATTCTACTACACAATGGAACCGAGTAAAAGGAGGTAAGAGGGGGTAGGTGTGGTGAAAGGAAACAACAAGTCGGGGAGAGGTTTATGTAGCGACCGTCATGAGTTTGTGGGCGTGGTCTTCTTTACTTGCTGGATGTTGGCTCATACCTTCTGTTAATCTATTAGGAAGTGTATGTATGGGTGGAGGTGACGGCCGGCGTGTGGAAGTAAGAGTCCAAGTGGATCGGAGGGTAAGTGTTACACCATTCAATTGTTTTGTTACTTGTTACTTGTTACACCTTCTCCACTTGATCTTGTTCAGGCCCAGGACATTCCCTCTTCTCTCGTTTCTCTTGCACAATACATAGTATGCAGATGACAGCTCGAAAATTTCAGCCACAGATTTACATCCAGTTAGATTGTAAAGACCAATGTATGAAAGCAATATAGACCTATGAAATAAAATGTAAGGGCATTGCTGTTTTCCTCCAGCACTGAAGTCGCTTATTAATCAAACTTAATTCTCATAGCCTCCACTTTTCTAGTCTCTCTTACATTCAATGTCCATGTTTCTGCTGCATATGTGACATGAGTATAAAGTACATCTTGGGCAACACTTCCTCACACTTCAAGGGCACTTATTTTCTCCATAGCAGGCCTCTTACAGACCTATAGATCAATTCTCCCAGCTATCCTATTCTCATACAACCTCTCTACTTTAACCTTTCGCCTTAATCACGTTTCCAAGGTATTTTACGATCTGCACTTTTCTCAGCTCTAATCCATCCAACCTTATAGCTTTACTAGGCCTTACCCTCTTGGTTGTCATTACCATCACTTCACACTTTTCAATGCTAAATTTCATTCCACACTCTTTCACTTCCTCGTTTCATTCTTGTAGTTGTTGCTGTACTTCCTCTTTCTCCTCCCCTCATTCCATCAATTCATCAGTAAACATCTTGGCTTTCATTATTTCCTCCTTTTGTTTTCCTGCCACTTTATTCATAACCATTTTCATTACTATCACAAATAGTAATGGTGAAAGAGCACTTCCCTGCTTCACTCCATTTTTTTAAAATCTGAAACCACACTTCCCTTCCATTCTCCGACTTAACACAGCTCCTGTTATCCTCATAAATGATTTTCACTTTCATTACAACTAATTTTTCCACTTCGGTCTCCTCCATCGCTTTCCAAACTTTATTTCTATTCACGCTATTATATGCCTTCTCCATATCCATAAATACCATTACCAAGTCTTTCTCATATTTATACCTTTTTTCCATCAGCTGTCATATGGCAAAAATTATGTCTATTGTAGATCTCTGTTCCCCAAATCCATGCTGTTCCTCTATCCACCTACCTTTAATTTTCTTATTTTCTTGGGTGAGGCCATTAATCTCTATAATATAACTGGATAGACATATGCTAAAGACCAAAGCGTGACGCTCAAGTTTTCGTCTGTTACATTGTGGGGGAACAGATTTAACTGTTTCTTTCAATGTTCCTATACAATAAAATGGGTCTGATTAATACAAAAATATATATATTTATTTTTTAAATAGTGTCCGAGGAACTAATTTTACATGCTTTAATTTTTCTATAATACATTACTTTAAGAGTAGTTTACTTACGACAAATTATATAAAATTTGAAATTTGTTAAAAAAGTATTTGGATAGTTTGGTTTAAAATCTATATATGAAGAGTTTTACTTAGTTAAGAGTATTTTATAAAATATTCTGAATTATATACAAAGTAAGGAGCATTAAATTAATAATGGGCAAGACTTGAATATTAATATTCAAGTCTTGTACCTTATTACTTAGTAGTTGACTGAAAACCTATTTTTGGAAAGGAAAAAAAAAACCAAACTATTACACAGTTTGTGGAAGTTTGGCAATTTTGTTCTAGCATTTACTTTTGTCACTACAGCTTAAACATATTCCTTAAATACTTGTGTCTAAACATATAAATAAAAATTAATTATATTATGATAAATAAAATTTACAGTTTCATATCAAACTATTTTATTTTCTTAAATTACTACCAAATATCGATTATGAACAATCATACAATCATATAGGTATTGTTTTAAGCTATTTGGTATGTTGGTAGGCCTATTAAAAATATTTCAGTAAAATCAAATTAGGCCTTGCACAAAACGATGGGTATGACTACTAGTAGATATGTTAATATCTACATTGTAGTACCGTACTAAGGAATTCACCAACATTACTTATTATTATGTTAGAAACAATCATTTTATATTATATTAACAAAATAAAATTGCTGGTGAAATCGAAAATGGAACAAGTGCAGCTTGATTCCATTTATTTGGCCTTAAGGCCAGTCTACAACCAACATACCCGCGTGTCGGACTTGCCACTACGCAATCGCAAATGCACTCGTAATTACGCTTTTATTAAATACAAAATAGACTGTCTACAATGAAAAGTCGTAAAACGTAATTTCAACCAATAGGAACAAACAACAATGACGACTATAAAAGTCAAATTCATAATAATGTTTTCAAATAAGAAATAAATATTTAAAAAATATTTAACTGGATAAATACACATGATTTTAATTGGAAATCCTGTATTCATTACTATACATTTCCAATCGTTTTTGTCATAGACCAAATAACTTCAAATTATTTGATTTTAGTAGTCCATCCATATTTGTTTTTTGATTGGCTGAACGCAAGCCAACGCAACTACATAAACGCAAGAGATGGACAATGTTCATCTCCTCCCGACAAGCTGGTCCGTCATTTCCGACATACGATTGTGTTTGCGTAAGCTATTGTAGACAGACACAATTACGTTATTGCGTAGTTGCGAGTCCGAAAAGCGGGTGTGTTTGGTTGTAGACGGGCCATTGAGCATGGCTAACCTCATTTGAAACAGATTTTTCTGGTACTTTGCCTGGAGAGTTTGAACAACCAACAACATGGGTGCAGAGAGAATTTAATTTGGAAATGACCAAGGGGGGTGGGGGGTTCAAAATCGTAAGTTTATGACATGATATTAAGACTTACTACTAAACCCTAATGAATTAGAATATTGTTATTTTAAACAGTTGTGGTGGAACTTTATTAGTATAAGAGAGGATAATGAGGAGGAGGTAAGTAAATAATACGTTTGTATGTACTTTATATCCTCCTCTCTTCCAGTTAATGTTAGAAAACTGGATGATCCTAGAAGTTAGTTGTAGTGTTCCTAGTTTGAAATTTTTTGAAAATTATAATCGTTTGACAGCTATTTAAAATATTGCTACCCCCAATTTTTTTAAAAAATTTTGATACTCCTTGAGGCTATACCCTGGTGAAAATCTCAAGAGGAAACCAAAGTAGAAAACCAAGAAAATCCAGATCAAACCAAGTTCTGGGTTTTACTCTGGTTTTCAATGGGTTATGAAACAACCAGAGTTAGTCTGGTTCTTTCAGGGTCTCTGGTTTACTCTGGAATGGTTTGGTTACTGTGGGATGCTCTGGTTTTTTATTTAAGAATTCCCTTGTTTGCAATAGAATACTCTGTTATTTTACTCTGGTGTATGTTGGTTCTCTCTGGAATGCTATGGTATTTACTCTGGTCTATGTTGGTTCTCTCTGGGATGCTATGGTATTTTACTCTGGTTCATGTTGGTTCTCTCTGGGATGCTATGGTATTTTACTCTGGTTCATGTTGGTTCTCTCTGGGATGCTATGGTATTTTACTCTGGTGTATGTTGGTTCTCTCTGGGATGCTATGTTATTTACTCTGGTCTATGTTGGTTCTCTCTGGGATGCTATGGTATTTTACTCTGGTGTATGTTGGTTCTCTCTGGGATGCTATGGTATTTTACTCTGATGTATGTTGGTTCTCTCTGGGATGCTATGTTATTTACTCTGGTCTATGTTGGTTCTCTCTGGGATGCTATGGTATTTTACTCTGGTGTATGTTGGTTCTCTCTGGGATGCTATGTTATTTACTCTGGTCTATGTTGGTTCTCTCTGGGATGCTATGGTATTTTACTCTGATTCATGTTGGTTCTCTCTGGGATGCTATGGTATTTACTCTGGTCTATGTTGGTTCTCTCTGGGATGCTATGGTATTTTACTCTGGTTCATGTTTGTTCTCTCTGGGATGCTATGTTATTTACTCTGGTCTATGTTGGTTCTCTCTGGGATGCTATGTTATTTACTCTGGTCTAGGTTGGTTCTCTCTCGGATGCTATGGTATTTTACTCTGGTGTATGTTGGTTCTCTCTGGGATGCTATGTTATTTACTCTGGTCTATGTTGGTTCTCTCTGGGATGCTATGGTATTTTACTCTGGTTCATGTTGGTTCTCTCTGGGATGCTATGGTATTTTACTCTGGTCTATGTTGGTTCTCTCTGGGATGCTATGGTATTTTACTCTGGTTCATGTTGGTTCTCTCTGGGATGCTATGGTATTTTACTCTGGTTCATGTTGGTTCTCTCTGGGATGCTATGGTATTTTACTCTGGTTCATGTTGGTTCTCTCTGGGATGCTATGGTATTTTACTCTGGTGTATGTTGGTTATCTCTGGGATGCTATGGTATTTTACTCTGGTTCATGTTGGTTCTCTCTGGGATGCTATGGTATTTACTCTGGTCTATGTTGGTTCTCTCTGGGATGCTATGGTATTTTACTCTGGTTCATGTTGGTTCTCTCTGGGATGCTATGGTATTTACTCTGGTTTATGTTGGTTCTCTGTGGGATGCTATGGTATTTACTCTGGTCTATGTTGGTTCTCTCTGCATTGCTATGGTATTTATTCTGGTTTATGTTGGTTCTCTCTGGGATGTAGAGATGGGCGAAACCGTGATTTTACGATATCAGTGAATACAGTGACTGTGATTTTCATATATCGGTGATTTATACCAGTGATTTTTCACTGTGACCTGTATTCACAGTGTTTTGATGGACCGATATTTTTTCACTTTCCAACCACGGTGAAGGCTAGTATTTAGCTGCTGTCCGAGTATCGAGTATCTAGTATGGAGTATGGAGTATTTATGAGTATTGAGTATTGGATATTTAGTATTTACTCGAATACTCCCATGAGTATCGGTTGGAAAGAAAACTAATTACTCGGGTGTTTGGCGGCTTGCAATGGAATTCGATACTTAAAGGACTAACATAAGCTCTTCCTGTCGGCACTGACATTTACAATCGACATACAACTCGCTACCTAATCTTTCAAGGCTTAATCTGGGTTTCATGTTGCTTGACTAATGTACAGTCAATACAAAAGTATGCATTTTAAGATGTTTCATACAGTTGATAAGAAAAGAAAGCAAAACATACTGTTTTTGAAAAATGAGCTCTACGAAATCAATTGTTTTAAATAGAAATAGCACGTAAAACATGCCAGTCAATAAGGTTGATTCTCAATTATCTGGTAGAAAATAAAAAATAAAAGAATAACAAGGGCAGCGAAGCGAGTATTTACTCTAGTGTCTTGAGGAAGTAATACTAGCTCCGTGGCTCGAGTAACTGTTGCCATCCGATGCGAGTATGGAGTATCTCTGATCACTGATATCTCAATCACCGATACTTTTGAGATCGAGTAACTGGGAGTATCGGTGATCAAATGGTATCGGTGAAAAAATCACAGTCAGTGCTATGGTATTTTACTCTGGTCTATGTTGGTTCTCTCAGGGATGCTATGGTATTTTACTCTGGTTTATGTTGGTTCTCTGTGGGATGCTATTGTATTTACTCTGGTTTATGTTGGTTCTCTGTGGGATGCTATGGTATTTTACTCTGGTCTATGTTGGTTCTCTCTGCATTGCTATGGTATTTACTCTGGTGTATGTTGGTTCTCTGTGGATGCTATGGTGTTTTACTTTGGTTCGTGTTGGTTTTCTCTGGGATGCTATGGTATTTTACTCTGGTTCGAGACTAGTTCTCTCTGGGTTGCTATAGTATGAGTTGGATCACAAGTTTAAATCATGGAATTGAGATCTAGTGATTAAAAAACACATATTTACAAGAGAAGTCAATAGAATATTTTTTTATTTTGATTAAGAATGAAAGGTGCATTATGGTTATATTTTATAATTATGATTAATAAAAGATACATTATGTAATTATGATAAAGAATAAAAGGTTAATAATACATATAATTTATTTTACAATTTTTATTAAATAGAAGTATATTCATATAGTAATCACTAAATAATTTATCACAAAAAATTAAACAAATTGATTTGTCTGCATTTTTAACCCTTCCTGTCATTTACGGAACATTCCGCCAATTAAAATTTGCTTAAGTGTCATTTACGATATATTCCACCACAACTCGGTATGCTTTATGTGTCAAAAACAGAACATTCCTCGATCGCTCGTTTTTCTGTGTTATAGAATATTTTGTAGATGGCAGCAGGGAACTGTAATGAATATATGTAACTTATCATTTCCATAGTAAGTAAACAGCACAGTTATCAATAAAGCGATGGCAAGAGTGTGGGATATTTTGTCAAATATAAATGACAGTGAGCTTAGTTATTTTAAAACAAGTGATGAAAATGACTGTGATAATAGTGAAGATGCAAACCCTTTCATAATAACACCAAGCCTTTTTGATGTGGATACACCCCCAGTAGAATATTCTAGGCTCTTCTTTGACGACAAAATGTTAGACCATTTATGTGAGGTAGCTAACCTATATGTTGGCAAATCATGCTGACTTATGCCATATTATGATTGAAACATTAAAATTAATATTTTTTGACTTAGGTTTCACAAAAGTAAAGTAAGAATTATTTATCTAATAAAAAATATATTTATAATAATTTTAGTTGGGAAAAATTGAGCATGTAAGGATAAAGCTTATTATTTCCATCAACATTGGAAGGGTTAAAATTACAACTTATTTGTGTGGGCGATGGTGGTGGGCAAAGAAAGGAACCGTTCCTGAAACAAAACAATAATTGTTAATTTAAAAAATATATAACCTTTTTAAGGTATTTTCCACTAAGTAAAAATAGGTAATTTAAAATCATCCATGAAGCCTTCTAATGACGTGTTATCATGTACAAAATTAGTCATAAAATTTTTAATCAGCAGGCAAGCTTCGCTTTTGAGACCGGTGGGGCTGAAGATCAGCTATCATCCCACCAACCAAACTGTTCATTCTCAATAAAAATGTGGCTTTGGCTTCTCTAGAATACCCTCGTTTATCGAGGTACTCCTTGTATCTGGGGGAGGGGAAAGGCCCACATGAAAATTCTGTAACATAATTTACACACAACTTCGTACGTATTGATCCACTCTAACTTTCTCCATATTCATACATGCCATTTGAGTCTTAAAAGCTTTTAATTTTTCTCTTTTTCAAACATACAACATTTGACCACAAATAAAATGGTTCACTCCTTCCTTTTGACCATTGGATTCACTTTCAAACCACAATCTTTCAGCATCCATTCATTATGGACATTCCATATGAGCTTTTTCAAACATATTTTTAAATATCTTCTTCCAACTACATTCACTTTCGCCTTTCATGCTTCACAGCCATACAGCAAAGTTGGCAATCCAGTTTTATACACTGTCATCTTAGTCTGTTTCTATACTACCTCATTCTTAGAAATAGTCTGCATACAGCCAAATACTCTCTGAGGTGCATTCACCCGTCTGAGGTGTTAAAAGCCTTGAAAGTGTTACAGAATGGCAAAGCTGTGGGTGTAGATCGGATTACAAGTGAAATACCAACGTGTGGAGGTTAGGTACTTTTTGCCAGATTATTTGAGCTTTTAAATGTATGTGCTGGAATTTCAAAAGTCCTAATGAAAATAAGAATGCCGTCATTGTTCCTTTGTACAAAGGTAAAGGCAACAAGAGTGAATGTAAGAATTATAATTCGTGAAAAAACCGAGGACAAGATTTGGGGTGCGTAATACGGTTTTACGCCAGGTAGAGGATGCATGGACCAGATATTTGCGTTAAAAAAGTGATTGAGAAATGTATGGCAGTAAAGAAGAAAGTGTACTGCTAATATATCGATTTGGAGAAAGTGTATGATCGAGTGAATAGGAGTATGGTGTGAATGCATGATTAGTAAATACAACTATGGCAGTGTATGTTGGAAGTAAAGTGTGCCTTAGAGTGGGTGGAGTTTAAAGCAAATTGTTTGACACTGAGCACGGTGTTGAACGAGTTTGGGTTATGTCTCAATGATTGTTTAGTGTATTTTTGGATAAGTGTACGAGGAGTGCGTGTGAGGACGCAGTTGGTATGCAAATGGACAATGTGAATGTGAGAGTGATGTTATAATTATGCAGATGATAACATATTAATGGCCGAGAATGAAAGTGACTTGCAAAATGAATTAAATTGTTTGAATGTGGTGACAAAAAGGAAGGGATCTTCGTATAATTTTTTCCAAAATTAAAGTGATGGGTTTTTTAAGACATTTTATTCCAAGACCACCAAGGCCAACAACAATTTGCTGACTTATTTTAACTGTTATATTTGGAGGTCCACCCATTTATGCCCTTTAACTTTATGCCATGATTTCTTTTTATTTCAACTATTATTGGCTCTATATATTTTTTTTTCCTCAATTTCAAGTTAATGAAGATCTGAGCTATAATTCCATACAATCAAAAAACAAAAACTAATGAAGCACCAGTTCGAGGAGTGTTTAAGGATGCTTTAACTAAAGCAATTAACAATATGAGGACTTTTCCCATAGTGTAGCCAAAATTCTGAATATTTGGAATGTTACTCTATTCAGGTACCCATGTAAAGCAGATGGCTACAAATCTTTCTCAAAGAACAAAAAACTAAATTATGTTTTAAACCTAAATATGATGTCACAAGAATTGGAAGTGATGTTGAATGATTATAAGCATAGGTTAGCTAATTCAAAAATTGTACATAGATCAAGAAACCCATTTTGGTTTATGATAATTTAGTAAAGTCTTTGCTTGTTATGTAGGCTATCATATTTGTAATTAGAAATTTTCCTTGTTTAAAACTTGAAATACAATAAGAGTTCTCTTGCCAGCCACATTCTGTGAGGACTAATAACCCCCATCCTTCCTGTTTCTGTCATTTAAGCATAAAGAAATGGCAAAAAGGTGAAACTACACAAACCAATATGTTAAAGGTACAAATTATGAAATAAAATGTAAGTTCTTGCTCTTTAATTTTTGGAAACCTCAAATTTGTTCAAATAGGTATCATCATCATCATCATAATTGTTTGTTTTGGTGACTAGAACTCTGATAAATTCAACCTAGGGATTTTGATTGGCTTTCCACAGTACTCTTATACAATTTCTTGCTGTGAATCTTTAAACATATAAGAGACGAACGTATTGGCAATAATTTAAGACCATTATAATAAACTACTAACTAAAAGGGACAGTTTCTTTGTCTGACTTAACACACTTTACTAGAAAATATTCAGTATCAATCTAAACCCCAGTTAAATATGTTCCAGTTCCAATGAGCCCTTCCAAATTATGTGACGCAAGAAAGTTTGGGCAAAAGTATGAGCAAGGACTGCAACAAATAATTCACAGTACTAGAAGTGATACTATTGGACTTTTAAAATGGCTTATGCCGGGATCCCGATCAACTTAACGTAAAGGACCTCCTCGTGTGTTTAAATGGAAGTGATCATGATGAACTTAACTTAACGTAAGAGATGTCTTGGGAGGTCTTTTACCTTACTTTATGTTACTTGAAGGGTATCACGTGATCTAACCAGCCAATCATTATGCGAGTGACGTTAACAGGGCTATTTAGTATTTCATTTGTTGGTATTATGTTTACTCTTTAGCTTAAGTTCTAGTGATCAGAAATTGAAACAAAATAATTGAACTAAAATAAGGAACTAAATTTATCAAAAAGGTTTAATAATAGATATTTATTATATTGATTGAAAACTGTAAACATTCACAGATCATCACTTTATAAATAGTACAAAACCACAGATCATACTCGAGAATGCATATGTTTAGCTCGAGTTGTTACGTCAAGTTAAGTGAATTGTGATCACACATAAGTTAAGTTAACTTTAAGTGAACATTACATTAAGTTACATTAAGTTAACGTTCAGTTGATCGTGATCCCGGCATTACAATGAGAATTTTGATTTGGTAGATGTGATAAGGTTATCACTTTTATTTAAATACTAGCAATCTCGCACGGCGTTGCCCGTGACCCACTGTGGTATAAGAATTATATAAGCCCTCCCCCGTAGTGCCTGTATCTCTGAAATGTAATTATAAACCATATGGAAAATATTTTCTTCAAATATTTGTTAAAAATAGCTTGATTAAAAATTTCAGATCTCTGCGTGCTATAGATTTGGCTGGGCATCACACACTAATAAACACACTCACACACAAACACTTTTATTATTATAAACTAAACCTAAAGTTTTTTTGGTTGGATGAAGGTATCCCTGTCCGATTACCTAGAATAAAAAAAATTGTTCATGAAACAATGAACTTGAGTATAGATTTGTTTAGCTTTGACCAATTGAAAGTAGTGACTATTGAGCATACCATGATTTAAGGTGTGCACAGAAAGAAAGCAGGTTTCCTGTGTCAGCTCATTATGAGAGTGTGTTTACAGATGGGACCGTTCATAGTGAAAGCAGGTTTCCTGTGTCAGCTCATTATGAGAGTGTGTTTACAGATGGGACCGTTCATAGTGAAAGCAGGTTTCCTGTGTCAGCTCATTATGAGAGTGTGTTTACAGATGGGACCGTTCATAATGAAAGCAGGTTCGCACGGGTACCCTGCACCAACAAGCTTACCAGAGTGAATATTTCATTCGTTTTTAGTTGTCAGCGACGACAATATGTACTTCAAAAGAAATGGTAGATATTGAAAGTTTAAGTATGTGTGTATGCAGAGCAATGTATTTAGCATGTGGCCTTACAAAAGTTTATACTTTTGTCACTCACCAAGGCAACCACCTTAAGGGCTGTCATATTTGTATTCTTTGGTTGCTTGCAGTGTGCCAGTCCACCCTTGTTTCTAAGCCATATTCAAGTTAGCCTGTTCGCAAATTAACACTCAATTTTGGTGTGAATCAAAGTTTATTTGGTAAGTTTTAAGAATTTTACTGAATTTGTTCTTCAAAAGTAAATTTTTATTTTCTAACTTAAAGAATTTTAGTCACGGAGGTAATCAGCACAACATATTATTTTACAAATCATTATAATCACTACAGTTTGAAGAATATAATACAATATTAATTGTTTAGTTTGGTTCAATATTTGAAGTTATATTATGAATCTCAAAAAAATGGACTACACTTGTACCTGGGCACAAACAATTAATTTACTCAGATAATCAGCCTCCAGGTTAAAATGGTTACGCTCCTTTTGCCAGGGGACCACCATTATGTGTGGGGTATGCAATCAATGATTGCAGTCACATAGTGGCTATACACCCACACGATAGAGCTGGACCCCCCTATGCCCAGCCAGGGCCGGTCATCAGTTTGTAGGAGGACAATGGAGATCTTTTTGTTTTTGTGTGGAGTGTTTTCTTCTAATGGTGTTTTATCTGGATAACTGGATAGGAAGATCTTTAGTTCAGCATGTGTAACATAGATCCATGTTGAGCGCTTAGGGAACTGCCTGCTTAAGCCCTGCCATGACCCTCTTTTTTACCTGTAGGTACTGGCGAGACATTATTTTGTTCCAGTTTAAATACATTTATGTTGTAATTGATTTAGGCAAGAATAGTAATTTTAGTTCACCTGTTGTTAATTTTTGGCCAACCTGTAAGCTATATGTATTTATTGCGAATGGTTGGTCATTTTTTGTGTCTGGTGGTAGTAGTAGTCTGTTGTATTTGAATTTAGTTTCTAGTTTAATTCTGTAAGAGAATTTCATAGTTGTGTCTTCACTTTTAAATTTAGAACTTGTCAGGTAAATAGCTGGTCTATCTACATAGTTTCTTATTGGGTATTTTCTTATGTAATCTTCTGTTTTTGAAGAAACCGACCATTGATTCATGTTTGTATTAACTCCGTCTATTCCTGGTATCATATAATAAAAGTAATTTTAATTTATTGTGTATTTGTCCTAGAATTTTCTTGCACTCAGTCATTGTGATTTAACATTAAACATTTTTCAGTGACCTGTTGCTATTTCTTCATATTTAAAATTATCACTTGTGTAATTTTGTTGTAGTGTGTCTGTTACTCTTTTCCATGGGAATAATAACTATTTAGCTGTGAATGTTTCTTCAACTTCTCTTCTTACTGATGTTACAACCATTACATTTTGGGATGTTTCAAAGTCATATAGTGTATGATGTATTACCTTGAGTTAGAAGTTTTTTTCTTAGTTTTGCTTGGTTTGTTATCCTGAATTGAAAGTCGTACATGTTCATACCTAACATGACACTAGATAATGTTTTAAAAATAGAAATACTCCTATTGTTTGTGTCATCTTTTCCTCCGTTAATCCAAAAATGAAAGGCATGATATGTTAAAATAACTGGTTTTTGGTTATCAGTGAATTCGAGATCGTACCACCTGCATTTTATCACTTTACCTTTTGCATATCGTGATATGGGGAACATTAAACCGTCTGTAGTTGGTTTGATGTTTTCTCCATGTCTGTCTTGTATAGATGACTATTGGGTTTGTCCAAATCCTACTCCTTTGCTGGTGTCACCGTCCCTTTTTCTTTTTTTGTGTACTACGTTAGTCATGTCTTCCATGGTACATGGTAAAATTTGTGTATTCAGTCAAGTTGTTATATTTCTTTAGTAAAGTCAATTCTGGTTAGGTTGTGTTGTGGTGCTTTAATGAAATCTTTTGTATTTGTATTGTAATGTTGTATGGTTTTATTGAATTCATGTCTTAAAATGTGTTTATTTATTGGGGCAATTTTATTGTCGTCGCACCATGTAGTTAGTGGGTTGTTTGTTGTCAGGTATATTGGAAGTCTCTTTATGTCTACTTTGTCTGAATGTTTAATGTCTGTAGGTACAGTCGCTCCTTCTAGTAGTAGTTTCCAGGTCCCTACGGATGTGTTGTCGATTAATAGTGCACATGTTGCTGAAGGAAGCTGATCATAGTGGAAGCCAGATCTATCTCTTTCACGGCTTATGAGAGTTGGTTCCATGTCATGTGTAAGTAATCATATGATCACCGATTTGCCTGTATTAGTGTTTCCTTGTATTACAAATCCATTGATTTTTTTGAAATACTTTGCTTTGTATTAAAATATGGAGTTTGTAACTTTAATGTAAATTTTAAAGATGTTGAGGTGTGTAGATAGGATGATTTCTGTTTATAATATCAGATTTTGCATGATTGTCTATTCTCTATTCGCCGTAGTCGTTTTCGTTGATATAAATGTATATTGTAATATTTGTGTTATTAATTAATAATCGTTCAGCGGTACTTACTGAAGGGAGCTTCTCGTCACTATGCAGATCAAATACCACAGGTTGTTTATATCTTCAGTATCACCTGTTGGGAGCCTATTAATAAAAGTAATGTATTTAGTTAGAGGGAGGCTAAATCTAGAAACCTTTTTCATCAAGCCTAGTCACAAAGTTCCACAAATATGGTTAAAAAAGCATTGAAATGAGCTAATATCACATCACAAAATAAATAATAAAACTCAAAATATGGGGATTTTAAGGACAAAGATCCTTGTTGTAATCTTTAGACTTCATTTTGGCGTACACAATATTTTGAAATAAAACATGGGTAGCTGATTTTTTCAGGTACATAATTGATAGTTAAGTCACTATTTAGTCCACTTTAAACATCAGTGAATATACTTAAAAGACCCATTCAAGGCTGGAAGCAGTAATTGATGATGTAATATACTCTATTCCGACATGCTCAAAAATGCTTCTAAATTGTTAAGATATTTATTTTTATTTAGCACCCCATCTTACTACCCATTCAGGTTATACACTTATGTACTAATTATGCTAATGGATTAGGAATTGGGAAGGTTGAATTTAGAGGACGTGAACCCACATTTGCATGGAAGATGTGTAAAACCATTTAGGAAAAACCACCCCAATTCCCCAGTCTATTTTCCAAATATGTAACATAAGTTTATAAACCGATCCTCCACCTGCTACTTATGTGGGTTACAAAGCTACTAACAGTCAGTAATGAGTAAACTAATGCTTGGTTTAAGAAATTGTTTTAGCCTGTAAACAACACAATAAAACAACAGGTAAGCACCCAAGGAAATTTTTTGTCAACAAATATTCTTTCACCATTTTGAATTCCAGGGGCTACCTGCTTGAAAAATCTCAACGTCATAGGTCTAATGGGAAGGTCTTACAGTTAATGTCATTGTATAATATATCTTCACAAATGATGTATTTAGGGCACTTCCACACTTAATCAATTAAAATTTAATTTTTATTTAATTTGGCATCATGCCCTACTAACTGTTCAGGTTGTACACATTAGTGCTAGTTACAGTAATGGGCTAGGAGTTTGCAAGGTTGAATGTAGATTAAATGAACACACATTTGTGTGGAAGGAGAGTGGAAAACCATCCCCAAGTTCACCCGAGCGAGATTCAAACCTCAATCTCCTTGTTCTCGGCAGTCTAGCTCAACAAGAATCAAGCGTGTTAGCAAACTACACCATTGAGGTGGATTAAATTTAATAAAAACAATCATTTAGAATTTAATGGATAGCTTTAAAAAGTAGTGGTGGCAATCCAAATGAAATCGGCCCAGTGGGATATCTTTCGTTGTCCCGATGGACAAGCTCCCCCCCCCCCTTAGGAATTAATTTAATTTACTCCAAGGTCTCCCCTACCTGTAATAAAATTAAAAACTAAATAAAAAACTTTGTAACTTGTCAATTTTCTCTATTAGTTGGCACTAATTAGGTTAATACAAATTTAAAATAAATACCTTTTGCAGGCTTGTAAGAGTAATATAGTTTTCAAGTGAAGATCACCCCTTTTAGAGGCTATCTAATTTGTTTTTAAATTGTCAAGCGAACACTATTCCAAGTAATTTCATGGCATACTTAATTTTCAAAAACTTGGCAATTGAAGATTACTCAAAATATATTCTAAGTCATTAAAAATTTCAAAAATTTGCCAAACAAAGACTACCTCAAATACATTCTAGAGGCATTTAAGTTTCAAAGACTTGCCAAATGAAGAGCACTCCAAATAGCTTATATCGACACATTTTTAAAAATTTGCCAGGAGAGGACTACTCCAAATAGCTTCTAGACGTGTGTAATTTTTTAACATTTGCCTGATAAAGACTATTCCGAATAGTTTCTAGAAAAGACTAAGTAAAAATGGGCGAGGATTACGCGAAATAGCTTTGGCTAACTACCTCCTCTAAGCCTCCTTTTCACAGAAATTTTCTTCTGGCTAGTACTCGATACTCGCCAATGGGTGTTAGTATTCATATAATCCAAAAAATATTACATTTAAACAATTTACACTTGCATTAGTTCACATTATACAAAAATTAAAATTGATAGTAAGCTTGATTTTAATAATTGTAAGGGAGACACCGACCCTAGTGACGCCACTGCATCACCCTACACATAATTCTTAATGGCCCGTCTACAACCAAACGCACCCGCTTGTCGGACTCGCAACTACGCAATAACGTAATTTTGTCTGTCTACAATAGCATACGCAAACACAATCGTATGTCGGAACTGTCGGACCAGCGTGTCGGGAGGAGATGAACATTGTCCATCTCTTGCGTTTATGTAGTTGCGTTGGCTTGCGTTTAGCCAATCAAAAAACAAATATGGATGGACTACTAAAATCAAATAATTTGAAGTTAATTGGTCTATGACAAAAACGATTGGAAATGTATAGTAATGAATACAGGATTTCCAATTAAAATCATGTGTATTTATCCAGTTAAATATTTTTTAAATATTTATTTCTTATTTGAAAACATTAATATGAATTTGACTTTTATAGTCATCATTGATGTTTGTTCCTATTGGTTGAAATTACGTTTTACGACTTTTCATTGTAGACAGTCTATTTTGTATTTAATAAAAGCGTAATTACGAGTGCATTTGCGATTGCGTAGTTGCGAGTCCGACAAGCGGGTATGTTGGTTGTAGACTGGCCTTAAGTTGTTTAGGCCAATGATTTACCCCTACTGTATTTCTTCAGACTAAGATTTTATATAAATATAAAACACTTAAAATAGACAAGTGATTTGCCTCTCCACGTCCAGTGTAGCGCTTAACACAAACACGTATTATTATTATTATAATAAATAGGCAATTTACTTTAATTTACTATACAAAAATTAAATATCTTGCTAGTCTAATTATAAATTTCAAATCATAATTCAAGTACCGGTATAGTAATCTAAATTCATATCAATATTATCGAATCTACTTAAACTTATACCTCCTATACTACAAATGCTTTTTCCTAATATTCTCCATTTCGTAGTACATGGCAAACCTGATTTTCTTTAATAGTTCCATCCTCACCGTTTAGATCTTAGATATATTTTATTTCTATTTCAAAATGGAGATCATTTGAAAATCTTACCCAATTAAATATTTTACGCAAAAAAACTTTTATAGCAATAGGGCACGCTTTTGAAATCTCAAGACAAAAAGAACGTTGATGACTGATGTTAAGAAATTCATAACGGTTGAAATGTTAACGTTTGGGTAAACAGTCATACCAACATCACTGTGAAAATGTCGTCCTAAATGAATTTTTTTCAACTAGCATTTAATAATATATAATTAAATGGTTTGTTTTATCTCCCCTACATTAATGTAAAAATGAATATAGGGTGATTATAATAAATAAATTAATAACATTAATTTTGTTTTGTGTTCCCTCCTTTCATGGTTGTACTTCATTCATTATTATGTTTTGTTTGAGCTTTAATCATATTGGCTGTGTACTTGGTATGATTATTTTTATTTTCTGCTTTCGCGTACTTTCTTAATCTTATATAGGGTATGAGCTAACCCAAATTTGATTCATTGAAGCTTGGACACGTTTATTATTATAAATAGCTTTTCGTGAGTGATATTTATTCTGAATTCTGAATAACCATGCGTTAAAATATGTTTCTATTATTTAGACGTATATTTAAAAAAAAGCAATATTTGGAACCAAATTATAGACCAGGCAAGGCTATACCAAGGACTACTAAATGGAGGCTAACAACTTGGGAAACATGTTATGAAAATGAAGACACATTAAATCATATAATTAAGAATAAAAAGTATTTTTTTATTTTTTTTATTTTTTTTATCACCATTAGCATCAATATGACGTAATAAACGTTGTTGTCTAGTGTTAGAGAAGCAACCCACACAATTATATGGGTAGGCCTATGTAGGCAACAATTCTCTGCTTAAGTTCCTGTGAGATTTTTTTTTTTTTTAAAACAAGCCTTCACACCTTTCAATATTAAAGGCAATTATATATTAGTCTGTTTCGTATTGGTTTGACCCGTACCAAAGAAAAAAAAAAAAAAAACAGTTCCAAAGTTTTCAAGACAAAGCCTGGCTCGTGTTGGTTTGGGCTGTCAAACCATAGCAACAGATTGTTCCAGGCAAAGTCTGTTTAGTATTGGTTTGGATTGTCCCAGAGAAAACCAGACTAAACCCTACACCAAGAGTAATCCATACAAAGTTTGATTCGTATTGGTTTGACCCGTCTCAGAGAAAACCTGAAAAAAACTACAATTCCAGACAAATCTTGGTTTGTATAAATTGTGTGGCTCGTCCCAGAGGAAACCAGAAAAAAATCAGTCCAGAGTTTACTAGATAAAGTTTGGTTCGTATTGGTTTGGCCTGTCGCAAAGAGAACCATTAAAACTACAGTACTAGAGTGTTCCAGACAAAGTTTGGTTTCCATTGTTTAGTTTAGTACCTAAGAGAACCAGACTAAGCCACAGACCCAGAGTGTTCCAGACAATGTCTGGTTCGTATTAGTTAGTCACGTCCCGAAGAGAACAAGACTAATCCACAGTACCAGAATGTTTCAGACAAAATCTGGTCTGCATTAGTTTATTCAGCCCCAAAAAGAACCAGACCAAATCATAGTCCCAGAGTTTTCCAGACAAGGTCAGGGTTGTATTGGTTTGGCCCGTCCCGGAGTAATTCAGAAAATAAAAAATACCAGAGGGTTCTAAGCAAAGTAAGGTTTGCACTGGTTTGTTCCGTCCTAGTGATAACCAGAAAATATCACAGTCCCAGAGTGTTCCAGACAAAGTCTGTTTTATATTGGTTTGTTTCGTCCCAGAGAGAACCATTAAAATCCACAGTCACAGATAAAGTCTAGTTTGCGTTAGTTTTTTCCATCACAAAGAAAATCAAACTAAGCCACAGACACGAAGTGTTCCATATAAAGTCTGGTTCATATAGGTTTGGCCCATCCCAAAAAGAACCAGACCTAACCAAAGTCTCGGGGTGTTCCAGACAAAGTCTGGTTTGCACTGGTTTGTTCTGTCTCAAAGAAACCCAGACCAAACCGGAGATTGAGAGTGTTCCAGACAAAGTCTGGTTTGCACTGGTTTGTTTTGTCCCAAGGAAAACCAGATATAACCATAGACATGGAGCGTTCCAGACCAAGTCTGGATTGCAATGGTTTGGTTCATACAATCAAGAAACAGGTCAAACCACAGACCCAAAGTGTTCCAGACAAAGTCTGGTTTGCATTGGTTTCTTCTGTTCCAAAGAAACCCGGACTAACCCCCAGATCAAGAGTGTTCCAGATAAAGTCTGGTTTGAAATGGTTTGTTTTGTCTCAAAGAAACCCAGATCCAACCATAGATCGAGAGTGCTCCAGACCAAGTCTGGATTGCAATGGTTTGGATAATACCATCAAGAAACAGATCAAACCACAGACCCAAAGTGTTCCAGACAAAATCTGGTTTGCATTTGTTTTCCACTTCCCAAAGAAAACCATTTAAAACCACAGACCCCGAATGTTCCAGACAATGTCTGGTTCCCATTGGTATTCTCTGTCCATGGGAGAACCTGACAAATCCGTAGCAGTCCACACATGAGTAATGGTCTGGATTTCCTTGGTTTGCCTTGGACCTTAAAGAACCATACAAAATCAACTATGGTTTTCCTTGGTTTACTCTGGTATTGTCCTGTGCTTTTCCACCAGGGTATATAGTGTTCCTACTTCGGCAAATTTTAAAAAATCTTGATGCTTCTGAAAGATATTTTAAGAAGTGCTCACCAGAATTGTTTGTATAGGATATATTTGAAGTAGTTCTCATCTGGATATTTTTTAATTAGAAACCATCAAAAGCTATTTAAAGTGGTTTTCCACCATCAAGTTTTTAAAATTGGACTTCCTCAGAAGCTATTTGGAATGGTCCTCGGCAGTGGCGAAGCGTGATGATAATATTTGGGCAAGCTGAGTCATGAAAACTCACACTTAACAATGTCGAAAATGGTACCTTTACAAGTTATATAATACAGTACTGGCAGACTTTTATTACTACTATTAGTGAACAATAGCTTTTCCTATCACGTAGAAAAAGAGACGTTTACTATTACATAATTACATAAGTTATAATTAATGAGGGATAAGGAAGGAAGATTTATCACAAAAAGACATAAGTTTAACAAATACGTTTATTAAAAAGCAAACAAAATTATATAAAATTACAAATGAGTGAAAATATTTCAAACAAATTAATTAAAGATAACTCTATTATGTTATCGATATAGAAAACATTCAGTTAGACGAACAGATATTAACACTTTGTAGCCAAGGAACCTACATAAGTTAGATATAACATTTTGTTCAGTTTAATAACTCAAAAATTAGGGATCTTCACTCTTACTCGTACGAAGGAGCGTCTGTCTTAACTCAGCGGCAGTAAAAAATAAGAAATTCAGATTAAATTTTGTTTAGGCATTTCCCATGAATATGGCACATTAGTGCCGAAACTTGTCGGAATTTCCAATGCTGGATATGCAAAAGAAGTAATGGAGGAAAACATTCTCTACTTCATTTAAACGGTTGGCAGATGATAGCCTCCAAATTAAATGTCTTTGAACAATCATATTTTATGACTGCACTTTAATTCATTTGGTTAGGGATAACATAATTTTTTTTTATATAATTTTAAATCATTATTTATTTGAACTTAATAAATTATTTTATCCAGACTATATAGTTTATCCGTAAGTTTTGTAACAACTTTTTTTATGTGTATTTATATAATTTTAGACTTTTCATCAACATGTGTGTGGCTTAGTTGATGATGAATTAGTAATTTTATGTTTAATGTTCATATTTTGACATATAGTTTTTACTGGAAGCAAATCGTAGTCATATATTTGTCTTGCAACCTCACTTTAGTATATCTACCAACTTAGTAACTTTATTTTATTAATTTTATTTTATTTTTATATATTTTTGAGATCAATATATATAAGTCTTAACTTCTAAATATACATAAAGATAATCTAGCCTGGCTAATACCTGACTAATACCTGAGGGGTCTAATCAAGAATGAAAGTGAAACCATTGAACATAGAAACATAGTATCAAATCTGATATTTTTAAGGTTTCTGAGAGCTCAGCTTATCATGTCCACACTGACGCCTCGCTACTGGTCCTCGGCTTGATTTAAAAACGAAATTGAAAAGAAATGGATCTTTCCCCAATTTTTTTTTTTTTAAATTGAATGCTTATTTGAGTGATCCTTGTGTGGAATAAAAAGAAAGTTAGGCCTATATTCAAATGGAAGTTATTTGGAGCTGCCCCTATAGGTATTTATTTTAAAAAACTGGTGCTTCTAGAAGCCATTTAAAGTGATATTTGCCTGGCAATTTGTTGAAAATTAAATGCCCCAAGAAGATATTATTTGGAGTGGTCCTTCCCTGATAAATCTTTGAAAAGTCAATGCCCCTATCATCTATTTGAGGTTTGCCGTTTTAGATAAGGCCATCTTTAAGTTTCATATTAAAAACTTTGAAAGCTATTGGGGATGTGGGTGAAGGTTTGAACCCCTTAAACCACCTCCTTCGGCATATGCCCTACAAATAACTTTCTTACATCTTGAAAGTCCATCGTGGTTAATACTTAATACCTTCATGGTAGACACCGTGTATTAACATTAACATCAACCAGTGTTAAGCCTGAAGTAGCATACGTTTCTACTACTAGGGCTATGCTGTAGTCTATTGCGGAGAACTATACCAGTTAGTTTTCCAGATTATATGTAACTAGAGACATCTTAACCGACGTCAAGCAATGTTTAATATTTGTACACTTTCTAAAAGAAGACTTCAGCTAAGAAATGTGAACAGTACTGGATCCACAGTTTAAAATCATAAGTTTCGAAAATATTAACAACAATAATACATAGAAGAGTTGAATATAAGGTGGAGACCTTGCTTAACAACGATCAGTTTGGATATAGAGGGGGAAGGGGCATGGGGGAAGCAATTATCTCAAGAAGGTTAGTCTTTGAAGAACTTTTATGGTGGGGATGCAGGGAACATGAGAAAATGTCCATGTTTTTGCATGTTTTTATAGCAAACATTTTTGGTTAAAATAAATTAAATATTGTTTCAATCCAAACATAGAGTTTGATTTTCTTCATATGATGACCTCAACAGTTCTTGAATATAAGTCAAGGCTGTCCTGGAATTTAATGACAACTTTATCTCTTCATTTGAAAGTTTGTCATCTAATACCGCTTGACTCATAACAATAATAAATTCAAGAACTTTTGATATAACCGTCTAAAGAAACTCAAACTCTCTTTTCGTACTGAAGCAATATATTTTTATTTTGAACAAAAAAGGTTTTTCTATAAAAACTGCAAAAACACTGTCATTTTCTCGCGTTATCTACTTTCCCACCTTAAAGAAACTAAAGAAGTATACCTTCGTTGCCTTTTTATATCTAGGAAAAGCATTTAACAAATTCGAGGGATGTCAATTGTTTTGGATGTTGAGTGAAGCAGCGATTTAAGAAAAACTTGGACAGGGCAGTTTTCTAGAGTTTATGTACCGTAGGGAAGAAGTTGTGATTGGGAGATTCGGTACACACGGGCAAGAGGCAATTATCATAAAAAGTGTAAGACAAAGATGCTTCCTTTCTCCTGTACTCAGAAAGTTATAGAAGTAGACTAGGGAGAGACTAAGGTGGATAGGAGGGGTTAAAATACAGGGAGAGAGTATATAACGCTTAGGTTTGCTTATGATATTGAACAGAGAGAGAGAGGTGGATTTGGTGGCAGTTTTGGAATAAAATAGACAACGTCCCGGCAACTGGATACAATTATATGAACATAAAGATGGATAAGACAAACGTCATCATGGTAAGCAGGCACGGTACACAGGTTAAGGTGACTCTTCATACTAAGGGAGTATAATAATATAAGTTGGATGGAGTAATAGAGAACTGGTGAGGAGAGTTAACCAAGCAAAAAAAGCAGTCAATAATAAAGGGAAGCTCTTTACATCTAACAGCATTAATTTATGACTAAGAACAACTGGTAAATACTTATGTATGTTACGTGTTCCTTCATGGAAGTGAGACCTGGACACTTGGGGTGATGAAACGGAGAATAGTCGAAGCATTTGAGTTATGGTGTTACCGAAGAATGTTGAGGATACCCTGAATAGACAGAGTCACTAACGAAGAGGTTTTGACAAGGATTAGAGCAACAGAATTATTGGTAAAGCACATGAGGATAAGAATAAACATTTGGATTGAACACATAATTAGGCAAAAGCGTTTGCTGGCCATCATCTTGGAAGATTATGTGGTGGGAAGCTATTGTAGAGGCAGGCCTACATGGAATAACCTTGATGCGTTCCCTAGATTATTCTATGATTACATAGGATAACTGCAGGTGGAGTATCTAGGCTGCCAACTAACCTCATGATTGATAGCCTAAGAAGAAGAAAATGTATTTTATAAATACAGAAGCTAATGAATAAAAATTATAAGAAATATTAATTGTAATTAACTATAATTTAAAGTAAAAAGGAAGCCTTTAAACTTTTTTTTACCAATTTTTGTAATTGTTTGGTGCGTTGATAGCAAAGCACCAAGGTAAGTTATTTTTGGATGTATCATTCCATTTTTTTTATTCAAACTAACTACATTGCTCTTAACACAATTATTTAAATAAGAAAAAAAGATACTTAACTATCATAAGTTTTACCTATAATGTTTCTTCACAAACTATGCTCCACTGAAACGGATAAATGAAGAGGCCAAAATCTAATAAAGTGTAAAGTTTATTTATGGCAGCATAGCCACGCTACACGTGCATGAACACTAAAGCAAATTTGCAATTCCTTCGCTCATTTCGTTTCAAGATGTAGTCTGTGGTAAAGCTTACGGTTGCGCACGTCTCTAGTTTTAACCTTTGACTGAAAACTGATCGAATGATCGGCTCCATTTCAGGGTAGCCTACTGCGGTTTGAGGATGGCTGAATCTGAAGACGTTGGTGGTCAATATTTTGAGGGTGTGGAGAAGCTTATTGAAATTTGGTTCATAAAAACGGGTGGAAATTCAAAGCTTTGTGATTTACGAAACATACCACGGTAATCTATAGTTTTTCTCTCGGTTCATAATTTTAATTTCGAAATCTGTTTTAGTTCTGTGTTTAAAATGGTGGAAAACATAAATTTTATTAAAATTGTGTTTTAGAGCATTTGAAAGTTCGGCTGCAAATATTTTCTATATGCAGTAAAATCAATTTGATTACATGCTGCCAATTTAAAAAAAATCAGTGTGACAGCCGCTTACCGGCTTTTTTTTCCCCAACCTTCACACTTCAAGGAATTTATCTCTACCTAATAAATGATTCTTGATATGACATAAAATTTATTGTTAGACCCAGATGAACTATATTGGAGCTTTAGGATTATTAATTTAAAAACCTTTCTTTCAAAGAACTATCAACTTTCTAATATTTAGAAACAAAATTGCCGGTAAATATTTTATTTTACATTCACATAATGAAAACACTTTGATTTTGAATTAGGATCCTGATATCCACCAGCTGCTACTAGCATAGGCCCCCTACATCTAATGAACAAAATTTATTGATAAGTGAAGGCCTTTCTGACTAAAGTGGGATACGAGGATGGGATTCTATAGTTTTTTTTTCTCTGTCAAATTATGAGAAATTTAATGTTTTATAAAATTTATACACAAGATTTTGAAGTTTCTGAAGCTATATAATTCATGAAAGGCTAAACTCTGTAATATTTATTTATTCACACATAAAGGTTAGGTTAATCTTGGTTGGTTTTTTTAGTGAAAACATTAATATTTTGCTCACCAAAAGATTTACTACACTTCAAGATGTCTAGCATTGAACATAGATCTGCTTCGGGTTGTTTCATTAAAACAGATAAAATCTAGATCATATCTAAACTTCTTTTTGGCCTTTGGAATTTCAGCACATAACACAAAGACAAAAAAAAAAAACTATAATAAGTAAAAGATAAACTTAACAACTTATTGACAATATTGACATCTATCAATTTGCCTACTCTAGAAATATAGCTTGCCTTTAAAAAAGTGGCAAAGGAAGTAAACCTATTGAAAAGTATTTCAAAATACAAATAATAAATTTAGGTAAACTAAAAAAATATTTTTTTTTTCCAAATTTTCTGGCATATAGCTTAAGTGTACCTAACCAAGTATTGCGAAAGTACAAAATAAATAATCAGTAGCTATATACACATATTTGGTAGCATAGCTCAGTCGGTAGCGTGTCATTCTATAGATCTAAAAGTCCTGGGCTCGATTCCTGCCATGGTTGAAACATTTATCATTGGTGAAATGTGAATTTACCCTTTTAGAGGGATGAATTAACAGCAGAGGACTGGATGTTGTGCCTATCCTAGCTTTAAGTTGGATTATAAGGCATATGAAGCAACAAGCCTAGCAGTTGATAGTGGAAAATGTATGGCCTAAAATAAAATATTGACCTGCACCATAGGCTGGAAACAGTGATGGATGTAAAGTAAAGTAACATAACTATATAAACACATCTGAGCCATAGAAATAAATATAGTGCTCATTTCTTGATGATTTTAAATAGAGAACTCAAATTTAGTAAAACCCTTTTCTTTATACTAATTTGCCCAGTCATTGTGTCAATTTGGTCTTAAGCTAATGAGTTGGCCTATGCCAGATGGTTCATTAGAGGGGATCTAAAAATACTATACTAGTACATTCATGGTAATTTTGCCTTTCTATCACCAAAAATAATCCATGTTACCCATCTGGAAAATCCTAATGTAATGTTTAAATAACACATTTTGGTAAGCGGGTAAATAGGCTAAGGTACTGATCTGATTTTTATTACTCGTACTGTACTCGTACAACTGCATTCCATTTTGAATATCACCAGCACCACAGGTATTTCAGAGACTTATTGAAGGCTTATTAGAAGGAATTGGAAGGAATTGATACACTAAGCCCCGTTTACAGTCTGTTGAAAAAGGAATCTGAATGGAACTGGATCTTTAAGTGTTCTCAAGCATTTGAACTAAAAGGTACAACTCACCTCTGCTCCAATATTGGCTCATTATGACTCAACGCAAGAGTTGATACTTACAACAGACGCCAACCCAGTGGGAGTCTCTGGGGCTCTGAATCAACTATATGAAGATGGAACAATACATCCGGTTGCACGCTGACAGACAGAACACAGATATCCCCAAATACATAGGGAAGTACTAGGATTGGATTTTGGAGTGCAAAAGTTTGTGCAATATTTGTATATGCGGAAATTTAAGCTTGAAACAGAGCACAATCCGCCGGTCACTATTTTTGGGCCAAAGAAAGGAATACCAACTCTTTCCGCAAATCACTTCCAAAACTATGCATATTTCCTATCTTATTTTGACTACCAGATATAATTTGTGCCCACTCATATGAATTGTGCTGACTACTTGTCTCATGCAGTCCAACCTTCAGATTTGGAACATGAAAGTTCTCTTTTACATTCTCCCAGAGTTTCCAGGAAGGACTCTGTAACCTGAATAGAAAACTAGTGGACTTACAGAGCAAAACAGATCCAGTGCTAAGTAGGCTGGGGAAGTGCATTGTTAATGGTTGGCCAACAGCAGCTAAGAAGCCACTATCCCAGTTCAAGTCCATACAAGATGAACTAAATGTCGAAGGAGGGTGCACTTTTCAAAGAAGATGATTGATCGTAACATCTTCTCTTTGAGACAGAACCCTGAGGGAACTATATGTTGGGCACTTAGGAGTGGTCAAGACTAAGCTATCGGTTAAGAATTACTTCTGGGGGCCCCGCATGAACAAGGACATCGATAATTAAGTCTTGGGATGCCACACATGTCGGGTAGTTCAATAATCACTTCAGAAAAGTTGTCTGATTTTATGCAAGTGGCCAGCAACATGGAGTCAAATCCACATTGATTTCCTTGGATCTATAGATGAGATGAGTTTGTTACTTGTTGTTGATGCTCACAGTAAAGAGCTTGAAGTATGCTCAATGAAGTCCACTACTTCCACGACAACAATTTGTGCCTTTACTATAATTTTTTCTTGGTTTGGATATCTAGAGTTTCTAATATCTGATAATGGCAGTAAACTATTAAGGTCTACAAAACTCACTGAATTTTGTTCAAAAAACGGCATAGAATGTAGGTCTGAGGCCCCATACCATCCCGCAACCAATGGACAAATTAAAAACGGATTGTCAGATAAAACGATGCTTACGCAAAGCTAAATTTGAAGGAATTGATTTTCCACGGCAATGAAGAATTTCTACGAACCAACCAAAACACCCCACACATCACAACTGGAGTAGCCCCAGCAGAGCTTATGTTAGATAGGACTCTGCGCACTCGTTTGAATATAATTAACAATAGGGTTAAGAATGTGGAAAACAAAACTACTACTAACACAAGGCCAAAGCATAGTGAGTGTTCAACAAGAAAGGCAAATAAAGAAATCATGTTAAAGTGAGTGTCATTTCAAGAAAGGGGAGAAAGTTTTAATGAAACAGTTCAACAAAAAGAAAATTACCTGAATTGAAGCAGAAGTGCATAAAGTGCTAAGGAGCCGCTTATATTTATAATGAGACATTTGAACCAAATAACACTTTCTAGATTATCAAATAAAAGGAGCAGCCTTGAGGATGTTTCTCCCAGCCATTCTATCTTGTCCAGGTGGTTGGAGGGTGTGAATGGTGGGACTCTGCAGTGAGCATGACGGTGCCCTACCACCTACTGTCGATGAAGAGGCAAGAGCTGGATTCATTAGAAGGACCCCATAAACTTTGCCATATTCAAACGAGCGCAGGCCCATCCTATCAAGGTCACCTCTAGGGGAGCAAAATGAGGAATTCCCTCAAAGGCACATTCAGCCGCAAAGGAAGAAGCAGCCCCCAAGACGGCTCACACATTTGCCTTTTTGATGTAGGGGGATAGTGAAATGTTCAGATGGCAACACTGGGAAGGTCCTTCAGGAGAGGATTATCTGTGATGAACTTGAATTGTGAGCAGTCAAACTTTGAGGCGTACTAACACAATGAACTACAATTAACAAGTGCTAGCTTAACTTAAGAATTAGTTTAAACAAAGTGTGCACTATTATTTGCAGCACAAGTATGATTCAGAATATTACAAAAACCCTTATGATTGTTCATTTAATTGTTCCAAATAACTTGCCTTGAATATGGCTTCAATACTTTGTTCAAGTTTTATAATCATACTGTAGGCTAGTTAATAAAATTATATCAACATTTATTTTATAATAAAATATACCTGTACTATCCTAATATTATTATGGTCTATATTTTCAAGTATTCTAATAATAACCTCTTTTACGCCCATCATCACTGCCCTGTTTCGCGTCTGTCCACCACATAGCATTGTTTCATATATGAATAGACTATAAAGAATTTTAATGAGGATATCTTGTTAAGTCACTAAATTGTATCCAACATTTTAGTAAACATTCTAAAAATTGGTGTTACAAATAATTCATGGTTTCAATCACTATGATGTGTAGTTTTCCAAGCCTTAATTTATTAGGAGGCCATTTATTATTTTTGATCAAATTAGTTGCATGTTTTATTGTTGTAGATTTAAAATATATTATATTTTATTTGTAAGTTTAATTTTTTTTTCTTCTTCCCCAGACAAAAGTTGGAAACTCTTCTCAAGATTGTACGGTGTGAGATAATCAGTTTTTCACAAAATAATCAAGTTGATGCATATGTATTAAGGTAAATTTTAAGTAATCAACTACCACCAGGACATCAGCAAACCTCATTTACCTAACCTATCAGTGTTCATCAATGGCTTTGCACACTTATCTACATTGGTCAAATAAGTTACCCTTTGAAATGGTTATATACGATTAAATATCAGGTTTTTTCTTTTACTTTACTTTTGAAAGGAAGGTTTGGTTTAAAAAGGACATTAGTTATTATATATTGTTATTTAATTGATTTAACATGTTCTAAACATATTATATTATACTTATTTAATTGATTTAACATGTTCTAAACATATTATATTATACTTATTTAATTGATTTAACACGTTCTAAACATATTATATTATACTTATTTAAAGAACATATTTTTGTGTATATTTTGATAGGTACTTAACACTATCTTAGCTCTGATTTACAATTGACATAATATTTTAGGCCCTACATTTTTCATTTATTTAAATAATCACAATGGTTCAATTGCTTAATTTGAATTGTTGTCAAAGTGAATGTTTTATAAGATACTCTTTATTACTAAAAAGAAAAACATATATATTAAAATATTTATTTAAATCACTTTTGTATCTTAAGATATCAATAAGCTAAATATAATTTTATAAGTAAGAA
>JBCFYV010011172.1:79891435-79970552 GCA_039000515.1 Timema cristinae
AGTTTAAATTTCCAGATTCAAAATTAAATTTAATCAATTCCAAGTTCTTATTGAAGTAATAGAAAGAGTAACATGCTGATCAGGTTCCTGGCAATGTTACCACATTGACATATACAATTGGGATACTTTATACCCCAGCACCCGTTTGAGGGTTAATCAACATTATTTAACAGTCTAAGGAATCTATAAAATTACTCTGCTTATCTCACACAGTTATACTCCAGCACCTGTTTGAGGCTTAATCAACATTGTTTAACAGTTTAAAAGGAATCAATAAAATTACTTTACCTATTTCACACAGTAATGTAAACATTTTAAAATGTTCTGTACATAATATTTTGTATACTAAATATACTTTTATACACACATTTATATAATATATTTTTTAAATTTATTATTTATATATCACATTGTTAATACCTTTGGAAATATTATGACTTTTTAATATTTTAAAATTATTTTACTGTGAAAAATTCAAAATTATATTTTTAACATTAATTTAAAATCTATAAAATTTCCACATATAATAAGGTAAATAAGTTGAATTGTCTGAATTGCTACACTTACCCATTTTATTGAAAAGGTTTTTAACAGGAAGCTGGTGAAGCCTTACTATATAGAAAGGTTTTTATATTTTTGAAAAAATATTAAACATTTTCTTGTTGTTTATGTTGTGAAATACTTTGACCTTCCCTGGCTTTAACCTTTATTGCTAACTCTTGGGTTTTCTTTTATAGTCATTGAGCAAAAGTTGACGTCAATGATCTTGGATTTTTTTTCTTAGTCAGTGAGTGAAAGTTGACCTCCGTGATCTTATGTTAAAGCTCTCTCCTCATTACCTGATGTTTGTGGTTTCAAATCCAACTGGGGTTGACAAATTTTTCTTGAGCTATAAAAGTCCTTAGCACAACTTCCTTATTAGGGGAATTCAAGCCGTTGGTCTCATATTGATTGTGGCATTTAAAAGAACTTTGGAAGCTATGTGAAAATACCTTTCCCGGCAAAATTGGTACTCCCTTTTGCTCTGTCATAGAAACTCTTGTGTGCTGATATAGTCAGTCAGTTTAGAAACTGCATGTTAAATACCTAAATATAAATAAATAAACTTAGTCAGCGAGTGTACTATTGTCAGTTCTCTGATTCCTCTTAAATATTACTCAACTATCCAGCTTCATCACTTCTTTATGTACTGGCTAGCTTAAAACTAAGATTGCACCACACATTTCCATTTTATACTTAATATTTATTCCCACTCTTTGTCATTCCAGATTTGCTTTCAAATCAGACATTTGTGGGAAAAAATTGCCTTTTTAAATTTTGTTCTACTGTGCACTAATTTTTTATAAGCATGTTGGTTTTATGTTGTAATAGTTGGCTGTCAAGTTTTCAAATGTAGGTCTACATGCCAACTCTTATTGTCACCATCTATACCACATTGTGGTGAATCTGTTCACACCCATGTATAATTCATTCATGACTTTAGTTTACTTGGATGACAGTTCAAAAAGTTAATAGAACTAGTTCCAAATATATCCCTACTTCAACAGCTGATATCTATCACTTTGGATAACTGTAATAAAAATACATGGTAATAATATGAATGTGAAAGCTAACCACAGTAATTTAGGCCAATATTATTTATATATTATTTGAGGTCGGACACACAGCTTATTTATAGTTTCATTCCACTTAAAAAAATTATTATTCACAGCACATTCACAAGTGGTCTAGCGAAAATAACTTCAAAATGGCGACCTGCGATCGACAAATTTAAGCCATGTGGTTGAACATGATGGAAACAATTTTTTTACAATCATGCACCCACTTAGTGGATATCAATATTTTATTCAGTTAAATATTTCGAAATACAATAAAATAATAAAATAATTTATCATACATAAAAAAAGACACATTTTCTCTTTACCAAGTAAATACGATGCATGTATTAAAAGGTATTGATGTATGCACTATATTACACATAGTCAATAACATTCCAAAATGAAGAATAATTACTTTTAATGATGTTTAAAATATTGTTTTGAGTTGGATACAAAGATATTATTAAAAGCAATGAGAGTATGAGAAAACTTAAGCTTACTTTATTTTAAATATAAAATATAACAGGTAATTAAAAAACTTAACATTTATAACAAAATCGTGATCTTTTACAAGTGCTGGCAACCCAAAATCTAAACATATGATTTTTGAACTGTCATCCATGTAAAAACCTATCATGAACAGAGACTACATCATTCTTGAAATTTGAGCATATCTAAGTTGAATTTGATTAATTTAAATTTAAACATTTAAGAAATATAATAATAATTTGATTTTTATAATAATCACATATACCTACACAAATATTTTTTTTTACTTTCCCTCCTACTGATTAGTGAAACATTCATTAGTAAAGATCTGCAACACAACAGAAGCATTAACAATTTTCTTTTTAATTTTGTATTTTCCAGTTTCCCAATTGATTTATATTTTACTAGACAGTAAAAAACTAATTTAATAATGTATATATATATATTTTTTTTTCAAGCTCCTTCAAAGGGCCAAGTATTGGTCCCTCCTTAAGGTGTTAAATAGGTTCCAGACTAGTCCACAATAGTCGAGAAGTATCAGGTGCTAATAACTCAGACCTATAAATTACTTGGTGTAAACACAGATGTAAATAACATTTGAGTGCAAACCAAAACGTGCACCAATAGTCAAGGTCAATACATTGTGTTTATTGTGCTGATTAATGAATGAATGAATAAATAAATAAATGAATGATAATAGTAATAAAAAAGAAGGGGACTTTGCCAAGATGGTTGGATATATATTTGAAATTGGTTTTTATTGACAAGAACCTGTATTTCACACAGATTTATATTAGTAAGATTTTGACTAGCTCTATTGAAACTAATAAAAAATAAAATTATGGAGCCTAAAATCGACAACTAACCAATAAAGAATGTCATATTCTGAAAATTGAAAAATGACACCTGGACACGGGAATAAAACCCGGGATCTTTGGCTTAGTATGCCAATACTCTAACCACTGAGCTATCCTGGAATCATCCTGTGCTCATGGCCATTCTTCGCTCATATTTAAAGGCAGAGTCTATGATGGACATGCGGAAATTGTCGGATACAATATATCTAGATGAAGAATTCCGCACTAAAAAGCATAGCTATTTGATTTTTAAATAAAGAATGTGTTAAACGTCCCAGAACATATATATTTCAACTATGGGTTTGATTATCTTAAACACTTAGGTTTATTATGTAGTTGAAATAAGTCAGTGTAGGCATCTGTAATTTTTTGCTAAAGGTTTTATTTTTGAAAGTAAATTTTGTTATGGAACACTTAATGTTTCCTATCACCACTTGGGCGCTAGTATCTTTGTAATTTCTTTAAATATTTGGATAGCCACATTTTTTGATTCCTTTTTTGGCTTGACATTTTAGTTTGAATATTAATTTTCATTGCTCGTGTAATGGTTTAAATTCTTTAATTTGATAATTTTTCTTTAATAAGTTATTTTTGTAGACATATCTTCTTCAGAGTAAATATTAAAGTAACTTATTTTTGTTGGTTAATAATTAATTAAAATATATCATAACTTGTAATTATTACTACCAAATCTTTTACAAATATATTTTAAATATTTATTATATTTATATTACATATTTATGTTTCTTCCACATATTTATGTTTCTTCCACATCAATTTAATACAACTTGTCCAACTTAATTTACTTAAATTGAATTTTATTTTTCTTAACAAACTAGGTAAATTGGTTGCAGAACTTCATTATATATTTCCGTTTAACTAACCATATATCCCTCCTAATGTGAACCTTGATGTCAATATCCCTGTCATATTTAAATAAATTCCGCAGTGAATGGTAAGCATTTCATCCTATAAAATTATTTAACCAATTAGTTGTTAATAAATACTTCTTACAGAGACAAAAGAATCCGGAGAGGAGAAAATAAAGTATTTATAAATAAAATTAACTTAAGGAAAGAAAGGCATAAAATTCAATTAAAAGAATTTAGGACCGTTAAGAATTTATAAGAACCATAAACCTAAAAATATACATCAATTACGGTTCTGGCTCTTATGAAATATATTAAATGTTCCTGGTCTGGTTATTTAAAAATGACTGCCAAATTTAGTTAGCTGTTCTGGTTCAACACTCTGGTTTGTACGTACAATGAGCAAGCTTTGAATGAAAAGGGGGCCGCCATGGTTTCCCTTTTAATTAATATTCAAGAAGGCTTTTTTTTATCCTACTATAATTTTGTTAAAAAAAGTGTTAAGTAACTGTCAAAATACCATGTAATATATCATATTTTAACTTAACCCAAAATATATTGGTGTCAACTCAACCAACTCATTATTTTACTTTTAACTAACTTGACCAGTCCTGACACAAATTCCAGCTTCACACCCCTCCCCCATGGGAAAACATCCTAACAGAGATGGTGTTTTACCAAAATTGGCTGACTGCAGTTGGACTTTTTAACTAACATTTTGGATAGGAGGAATGGAGGGATAATTTAGAAGAGAGAGGATTATGAATCTTAACTCCATATCATTTGTTGAATGTTTTGGTGTTTCAGTGAGAGTAGTATGTTTATCACTCAGCATCGCTTCATCTTGAAGACTTGTGGCACCACAACACCACTGCAATGTTTGCAACCACTGCTGCTGCTAGTGGAACAGTATGCGGGCTTCGATGATGTTAAGGTGGGTGTAGCTTGCATAGGAATGTTAACTGGTATTTATAGTATGTGTTAAGCATGTTAATTGATTACATTTCTTGTCTCATGGGGGATAACATTTTTCAATTAAGCTTTTTACACGAATAAAATAGCTTGCTTCATTAAGAGCAAATTATTCTATTCCCCTTAATGGTAACCTCAATCTTGCTAATGCAGATTTTTTTTTCAGCACTGCGTCTTACAACCCCTTTGGAATGTATGTACTAATTACAACAATGTGTTATGTATGAGGAGGTGTACCCAAATTTACATGGAGCGAGAGTGGAAAACCACCCTCGGCACAACTGGCCTGGATTAAAACCTCGATCTTCCTGTCATCAGCGGGCTAGTCTTTTTCGAGAGTGAGGCCTTAACCATGTGGCCACTGAAGCAGGTCAGAAATTGTTCTTTAAAACAATTGTCAAATGCAATATTTGCTTCTAAATCAGTCACAGGGTTAGTCATTATGGTGGCTGTATGGTCTAAGGTGCTACTCTTGTACTAGATTTGACTGCCGAAGACGAGGAGATCTTGGTTGGGTGTACCGAGGATGGTTTTTCATAAATGAGTTTCCACTCTCGCTCCATGCAAATGGGATACACTTCCTCTAAATTCAACCTTCTTAATCCCTAACACATTGGTGTATAATTAGTATGTAGGCATCTAACCTGAACAATTAGTAAGACACAGTGCTAAAAAAAATGGCCCACCAAGACATTTTAAATGACCCGCCAGCTGTCTGTCTCTAGGGTATTTTCACTGATGTTCAATGAAGTCAATAGCTTTACATTAAAGCTTAAACTCTTTTGTTACAACTCAGAGTGGGGCAAACTTGAACATTTTACAATAATTCAGCAAATTTTAAGTACATATTTTATCTTGAATCAAATAAAATACCAAGCAGGAGCTATATTTTTATATGAGCAATTCTTAACTCGATATTTTTCTTTTGCTTAAATTATTATTTATAAATCAATTTTGTCTTTCAGAATTTGATATAGCCTCCTACATAAATAGTCATCATCCCTACAAATCGAAATATTATAAATCCAAAATTCCTCTGGACTTTGTGCTAAGTCTAAAGTACATTGTACATACACCCTTCGGTGGCCACATGGCCTAATGCACTACTCTCGCATTAAACTAGACTGCTGATTACAGGGAGATCGAGGTTCAAATCTTTATTGGGTGTACTTAAATGTTTTTTTACAAAACGGTTTTCCACTCTTCCTCCATGCAAATGCGGGTACACTTCCTCTAAACTAACTTTCCTAGTCCTAAGACCATTGGCATTATTAGTACATAAGTATTCAAACGAGTGTTAAGATATGGTGCTAAAAAAATTGTATATTACCCATTGCTAGTCTAATTGAATTTAGGAAATACTTAAAAAAGACCCAGGCCATGCTGGAAACACTAATGGATGTAAAAAAAAAAAGGAAGGCAGCCTGAGTGAGTAGGAGTGTGCTAGAAACAATAAATAGATCTCAACTAAAGTGGCATGGACATCTTCAATGAATGAACAACATAAGGAAGGCGAGACAATACTCTGAAATAGAAGTAAATATTATAAGACCAGTTGAAAGACCAAGGATGTGATAGTTAGAGCAAGTGAATAAAGACGTCAAAAAACGAGGCTAAGTTTGGAATACTATCTATGAGAATGAACTGAATAGGGACAGAATGAGATGGAGAGCGTTCACTAACAATACCCAGAATGCTCGAGCTGGCTCATGATGATGATAATTATAAAATAATGCACATTGGGTAGAAGAGTGTTAAACAGATAATAGTTTTTTTTTTTTTAAATTGTAAAAAGAATGTTGGCATTACTAATATGAGAGTGTTAACCTTACACAACCATATGAAATCTGGAAAGCACTTATGGTTGATCGAAGTATTAAAGACATTTAAACCTAGATGAAATTATTTCAAAATTCATACTCAACCATTAAGAAGGATCAAACAAGTATAAATTTACCTCAAAATATCATTCACAATGAACCTGAGTTTTTCATTCCTGATGTGTTAAAAGCTAACCATATTGCTTTATTGAATCATGTTCTTGCAGAATATGCACTGATGGCAGAGATTTTATGGACTTTTAATGCTGTAACTAAACATGTCATTTAATTCTTGCAAAGACAGCAACATACTATTTGATGCCATGTTCCCAGATTGCTCAATAGCCAAAAGCTCTGCTTTTATGCACCGGGAATCTTGGTTCAAAATTTCTTAGACATGCAAGAGCTGACAGTATAATTAAAGCATTACAAAATCACTAATTACTACTACTTCCTGAGGAAGATGCTATAATAGCATCGAAATATAGAAGTGTGTGTAAATATGTGTTAATGCTATACCATTTTCCTAATATTCTATCATTTTATTTATTACAAAATGGAAAGGGAGTGATATGCTCAATGAATCATGTGCAAATCAGAATGGATGGGTCTAATGTAAATTTAAAGTATATAAGGATTATATTATCCAAACAAAAGACAAATATCCACTGCTCATTGATATTGATACGTGTAGTGTGCACACTTTATAAAGAGCTTTCCAGGCTACAGTGGAGAAAATAGGTTGGGATATTGCAAATATTTTGCGGTGTTGGTGGCAAATATTTAAAGATTAACTTACAAAATAATAAAATCCATCTGTTCGCATCAAAGTTTTGTGAAACAAGTGGGTAGAGGGTGTTGTAGCTACTGAACGGGCTATTGCTATTTGGCCACAAGGAGTAGCATTTGTTGACTTACAAAGAGAAGCCTAAATCTGCTGTATATGCAAAGTCATTTCAGACTGTTAAGGAGGCTACTAAGGATCCGCTTAAGGTTGCCAAACTGTCTTTTCTTTAATTGAAAACAAATACAACTATAATTCAAGACCACCAGACTGATTCACTCTTGATTCCTTTTCAAGCTTCTGTCACAATGGAACTTTTGTATTGGCTTGTCAATTTTCATAAAGGAGGAGTTTATAGATAAAACACGCAATCTTGCAAAACTGTGTGCAATTGATCCCAATAACAAGAATAATATATTGACAAAAATTATTGAAACTGATTTTGCGGCAAGAAAAATAATTAACTGTTATGTAGGAGAAAACAAATCACAGAAAATGATGTTTTGGTTTTAAAATCTGAGCGCCTCAAGTTCTTGAAAGTATTGGTTAAAAAAAGGTTCAAGACAAAATTCCTTTTAAAATATTATATGGTGAGATTTTATGGTTGCCTTGATCCTAGAGCAATCCTATGTAATCAACCATTTACAAGATTGCTTCAACAGCTTGAAACTAGAAAGGTGATCAGTTCAGGTTTATGTGATGCAGCATTACTACAGTTAAAGTTGTTTATCAAAGAAGTTGTCGGCAGCTTTTTCAATGGCGAAAAACTTCAATAGAAACACCCAAAGGCTAGATAATGTTTTTAAAAGTATTTTCTTGACAACAAACAGTAGAGGGATCTTTGGAAAGTTATTAAGCTTATCTTGACTGTGTCTCATGGCAAAGCATCTGTAGAACGTGACTTCTTTGTCAATAAAGAAATTATTGTAGGAAATCTAAAAGATCAAAACTCTAGTAGTGATGAGGATTATGTATGATGAATTTAGACATTGTGTTTGACAAAGATATAAGTGGTGTTTATCTTAGCAAATAAATTTTGGCAAATGATGATAGGTCATCTAGAATGTGTTTATCAACACTTCTTAGATGATCAAAGAAAAATGAAATCAGAAGAGGAAAACTAGAAAGTGGTCACAAAGCTTAAAAGACTGCCCTACTCCATGAGTTAAAGAAGACTGTATAGGTTGATAAATCAATTGATATAATGAACAAAGAAGCTGATGCAATGGCATTATTTGCTGATAAAAGGAGTAATTTCAATTCTTTCAAAGTCAAAATATGTACAGAAAAGAGTAGGGTTGTCAAACTTTATTCCTCAATACCCTCGATTCATAGTGGCATTGAAAGAATCGAGAATCGATTATAATAATACAATACTCTCTACTCGATTCTTCTCGATAAACCTGGTAAATAAACAAAACTGCAAAATTCAAAATAGGTAATAATCGATTATCCCTCTTATTTATTTAGTTGCCCTTTCACTTAAATACCGGCAAATTATAAATATACCGCAATGGCCCGAATACAGTACAATCCTGAATATAATATGACCCCAACATTTTGAGGTGTTCTACATGAAAAATAAATTGTCTCGAATATAATACAACCTGAAATTATGACTGTATCAAGAGGTAAAAATCTAACAACTTTGACAATTTTTTTTTAAAGCAAAAGTTAAGCGAGATGGTCAGAATATATGAATTGATTCTAAACAAACAATTGATATGTTTTACACAGATTAGAATGGAAATTTTCCATAATATATAGATATATCTATCATTAATTGATATATCACAATGTGTATATTGAAAGCTAAAAGATTTCTATCAAATTAAAATGTTCGCTTTCCGTAATTATATTCTTGGTCACTTTTCAATTTTTAATGTTTAATATTTCTGAGATTAAAGTTTCAAGCGATCATGTGTTGTAATGGTTGAGTCACAATCTCGCATTGAGAGGTGAAGGGCATCAGGCACGTTAGATTTTCTATTCAATAATACTTGGAAAATAATGAAAAAGGAAATGTTCAAGAATCAAAATCGAGAATCAAGGAATCGAGGATCGAGGCTAAACTTAAAGAATCAGAATCGAGAAAAACAGGCATTGTGACATCTCTAGAAGAAAGTAATCTGAATCAGCGGCGATAGTTGCAAAGTTAAATGAAGAAATCGTAAAACTGTTGAAAAACTGCAATCGAGAGTTTATTAAATTAAGTTAGACTTTGATTTTGCATACCAAGTTGTAATACCAACATTTAAAATTAAAAATTAAATATTCATTGGTATAAAAAATTGTGTGAAATATTGGAGATGATGTAGGGGAGTTGGAAAACTGCATTTTAATTAGTTAATATAGGATGTACAATGTAAAAGCAATAAATATTTTCCTACAAATACAGTGCTTACTTATTTATCTATTGCAACGAGTGATTAACACTCAAAAGTTGTCCTTTAAACTCTGTGAAATTTTCTGGAAATTTCGGTGAATTATCCTTGAAAAAATTCTCTTAACATATGTATTAACCATGATGCAGGTCCTACATGTATTTTATTATTAAAAGTAGCTCAGGAACGTTTTTATTTGGTCGGGCTGAAAATAATAATTTGCTTTTATAGGGGATAACATTTTTGAGATTAAAAAAAGACCAGGGAAATGTAATACAGCTGTCCCTCACACTATGCGAGTGATTGGTTCTGATAAATAATAACATAATAGGAAAACGCGCAAAGGGAATTGATTTTAACATGGGTGAGATAGGGATTACTCCAAAGGGAAAAAAAGTAAATAAAAACCTAAAACTTGTAAATGAATTCAATTTTTATTAATTTATCTAACTAGTACAATACTATAGGTAGCTTACATCTTTTATCAATCTTCAATCCCCTGAAATTTGTAAACAAATGTAATTTTTAATAAATTTATCTAATTAATACAATGCTACCGGTACACGTACTGTTAATTTTCAATTGCATGATAAATTAACTGGATCTGGGAAATCTGGATTATCACTCTCTTGCTCTCTTTAAGGCCCTTAAACTGTAGGCTCTTGCTCTCTAGAAGGCCCTGGAACAGTAGGCTCCTGCTCTTTCGTAGGCTATGAAATGGTTAGCTCTTGCTCTCTTAACGGCCCTTGGACAGTACGCTCTCGGTCCATTGAAGGCCCTGGGAAGGTAAGGTCTTGCTCTCTTGACGGCCCTTGGATGGTAGGCTCTTGCTCTCTTTACAGCTCTTGGATGGTAGGCTCTTGCATGGTAGGCTCTTGCTCTCTTGACGGCCCTTGGATGGTAGGCTCTTGCATGGTAGGCTCTTGCTCTCTTGACAGGCCTGGTACGGTAGGCTCTTGCTCTCTTGAAGGGCCTGGTATGGTAGGCTCTTGCTCTCTTGAAGGGCCTGGTACGGTAGGCTCTTGCTCTCTTGAAGGGCCTGGTACGGTAGGCTCTTGCTCTCTTGAAGGGCCTGGTACGGTAGGCTCTTGCTATCTTGAAGGGCCTGGTACGGTAGGCTCTTGCTCTCTTGAAGGGCCTGGGACGGTAGGTTCTTGCTCTCTTGAAGTCTCTTGGGCTGTAAGCTCCTGCTCTATTGAATACTCTTGCCTGAAATCTCTTGCTGTCGTGAATGCCCTAGGTCGTTAGAATGAAGATTTTCAACTTTTTTGATGAAATGGTCAAGACTCAGCTGACGAGCAGCATTCTTCCTCTCTCTATAGTGCTTTGTAGCAAGCCAAATAAATCAATCTCTCTGGCGTCTTTAGCGCTTCTACCCATGCTAGGGATTATAATTGCACTGTCATTGTGCTTTAAAAAATAAGCAATTTGTTTTGTTGAAGTTGTTTGCTAATCTCAACAGCATAGGGCTTTTCCTCTTCATCCTTTATGCTGTTTTCATTTTCTAGAGGATTTTCATTGGTGAGTTCTATTGAGTGGGTTTGGAGCAATTCATCCACATTTGCTTGGTCTATGTCCTCAAATCCAACATCTTGCTATGTCAACAATGTCATGTCTTGAATTGGAAAGCTCATGCTCAGGATCATAATCATTAGAATCGGAAACTTCAAGCCAAATATCATTCCAAACTCCCTTCACACAGGACTGTTTAACTTCTGCCCATGTATATCCAATGTTGTCAATACCAACTCCCTTAACACCAAATTGTACATTAGATCATTGTCCTCACTGGAATGTTCGTGCACAAGGTCACGCCACCACTGTACAAGGTGACAACTAACCATACATTATTTTTATTATTTCTTAATCGCGTTATAGCAAAAATATGTAAAGTGATATTGCGTATAACGAGGGATACCTGTATTTAACAGTCCCATTGTGCATTTTTTTCATTTATTTTAGTCATGAACAACATTAGAACTAATACACACAAAACACATTAAGAAAATTTTTATCTGATGTGGCTTAGCTAAAAATTATGAAACAATGAAAATTAAAGTACACCTCTGCCCTGTATTCATGACTAGCTATAAAACCACTAACTAGTTTGGCAATTTTCAAGTTTTTTGAGCCTCTCAGGGTATGCATTCAGCAGACAAAGGTGATTTAGTCTAAATTGCCTTATCGTGGAGCGAAGATAGGTTTTTTTTTGCACAAGCATTGAAAAACTTTTTGTGTAGTAGCTGATGTAGCTGGTATCACTAAGAGTTTTCAAACAATGTGTGCTCCAAGCACATTTTTTTTATGTTACCTTAGTGTGAACTTTGCATCTTGATTCAACAAGACCTTTACATCATCTAAAAGTTTTATTATATTATTTTGGGAGGTAAAAATGATACTTTTTATCTCCCTCAATTTTTAGGGGGGAGTAAAATTTACCCCCCTCCCCCTCTCCCCCCGTTCCTGCCCCACTGATTATACAAGAAAATCCCTTCAAATAACCTTATGTTAGTTCATAAAAATTATTATTAATACAAAAAGAGCACTGATTATTATTTTCCTAACCCGGCAACAAATATGCTACTGGGAAATATAATTGGGAGGAGGGAGAATTGGTTAGTCACCCATCAAATGATTTATAACAATTTACTAGTCCTATCATAGAAAAGGTTGCTTCCTCTTGTTAAAGACCATATCACAGTAGAATAATGCAAATTATACTTACCAACTTACAGGATAAACTAAGGTTACAGGTTAAGAGTTTGGGTTCAGCTAGCTTTTATAATGGACTGATTTGATATCTTCACTAGGTTTGATTTTAGAGTCCAACAAACTTTAGTCAAGAGTTCAATTAGATTTCAATAGTTGGTTATGTTTTGTAAACCTAATATTCAATGTTATTTAATTGTTTGAACCTTATTGTCTCCATGAGAGATGGCTAGCATTAAATTAGTTTAGTTGTGTGATGGCAAAATCAATTATTTAAACCAGCCATTCTCAAACATTTTTAGGTCTTACCCCTTGGCCATAACTAAAAGTTTAATGTACCTTCAAGATAAAAAAAAATCCAAATTACAGGTTTAAAAAAAATTATGATCACATGGTATATTGATATATTTAATCTATTGGTAAAAAATATCTAATAAAACTATTTAGAGAGAATCCTACTGTTATAAGCCTTAACATTATCTCTTATGGGGAATCGCAATTATAAGTTTAAAAAATTATAATTTTTACTGTAAAAAGTCTGTAGAAAAGTTTTATACATTTTCTTCACAAATTCATTCAAAAATAAAGAAAAAAAGTAAGCCTGAATACAATATTTTCCAATCATAATTTTTAATTCTAATTCTGGAGCTTATATATTATGAACTCCAAAGTTTTTCAGTGAGAGGGGTGTGGCTGCATCGCCTGGCACAACTTTTTGATGTCTGGTTGTCCAGTTGAATCTTTCAAGCGGAGGTCTGGCTCCAAATTTAGCCTATTGCTTGCTGTACTTATTTTTTAGGTACACAATGGATCTCACAGAGATATGTTGTTGCGAAAGGCATCATAAACTTGATGACATTGTCAGCGATATGAGGAAACTCGTTCAACCTTTGCAACCAAAAGTCTGCCAAAGAAGTTTTCTTGAGACTGAATTATATGGCTTCATCACAGGACAGTTCAATAATTTTTTTCTTTGAAAATAAGTTTGGTAGACTGGTGTCTTCCACTGTAGAAAAAGGGTCTCACATCCAGAACTCACTCCCTAAATTCTCAGGAAAATATTCGCCAAAGTCTTCAATCAAATGAGTTTGGGTAATATCGTTGAGAGAGAAAGAGTTTGTCACCAAATTGTGATTGTCCAGGAAATATGCTTAAATTACTCTAAATATAAGCAAGAAAACTGCTAACGTAGGTGTAAAATAGAGGGTTGAAAATTCTCAGAAATCGTTCTGCAGCTGAGAGTAAATAGGAGAAAATATGGGTGGAAATAACGAATTAAAAGCCAACAATTTGGGTTTTCCATAAGTCCATTGTCATTTTGCCAACTCTCCCTTGCGAGCTGCCTGCGTACCCCTGAAAGGTGCCTGTGTATCCCAGTTTGAGAACCACTGATTTAAACTATATTTATTGGGGTTTTATCTATTTTCACAGTGATATATTAGTTGTGGTTTTCTTGTTACATTATTACCATACACATTACCTGCACACTTGAGTGTTGGTCACCCTCATATCATGAAATTTATATATATTTCTTTTAGGAAGTGTTTTATTCACGCAAGAACTTCAAGAGACCAGAACTTCAAATGAATCCTTATCAAGCATTTGAACAGGAAGTTTCACTTTTGAACACTTATTTCCAAGGTGAGGTTACTTACACTTTTCATACCCAACACATTGGACTATTGCAGGGCTATTATGACCACGACTCAAAAGGAATTTGCAACCATTAACAAAGTTATTAAGGCTGACCACTTTGTGAGTGCAAACATTTTCCTACTAGTGATGCTAAGGGGTGCAGCCATTTTACTTGTCTTTTGGTTTGCTTTACAAGGTTATGATATATTGGATGAATAGTTTTGATTTTGTGTATTTTGCTTGTTTATTGGCACCATATACTAATATAATATACATTAAAAGTATTAGTTTAGATTAGTTGGAGTTGTGAAATCTTTAATTACTTAAACTAAGATCAGTCAAACAAAACCGACAAGGGCTTTTTAAATTGACATTTTTAGTTCTAAGGCAAAGAGTCGAATGATGGTGATTTCGATTTTTTGGTCAAAAAATACATGATGCAAGGAATTTGTTTTAAATACCAACATCTAACCTGTAATGTAGGCCTATAGGCTTGAACAAATACAGGATGTTAGAAATCTGTTGACCCACCTCCTGAAAGAACACTGACCAAGTCATCAGCCTCTTTGATCTGGTTTTACAGTAGTGGGAGTCGACCTTGGTGGTCTTGGGTTAAAGTGCTCGCCTCAAGACCTGATGTTTCTGGGTTCAAGCCCAGCCAGGGTCGACAGATTTTTCTTGAATGATATACAAGTCTGTAGCACAACCTCCTTCAGAGGGGAAGTAAAGCTGTCAGTCCCATGTTGATTGTGGCTTGTAAAATAAATTTCTGGAAGGCATGCGAGAATATCTTCTCAGCAAAATTTGTAGGCCCTTTTGTTCGTGTTCATAGAAATTCTTTTGTGTTGATATAATCAGCCAGTTCAGAAAGTGTATGTTAAATACCTCAAATAAATAAAATACAGTGGTGAGGCAGTTGTAATTTCAATCCCAGCTGGGTGTGGTGGGAGTGTTTTATCCTTAATGTCTTCTTACATCCCCTTCACACATATACAGATACATTTATTAAGCCTATCTGTTTTATTATGAATTGTTGGTTAAATTTATTAATAGGTACTGAAAATTAGTAGTGGGTAGCTATCTTGAAATGAAGAAATTACACAAACGCCTCATTCTAAAGAAATAAGTCCTAATATGCTTGATTGATCACCTTTAACTAAACTTTCAAAAATTTCCTTTAAAGCACAAGATGCATTTTATAATTTAACACTAAATATCCTTATTCTCACTCCTCCCTCTTGTTTCTTTAATATGGTCAAATGGTTAGGCTTCTATACCTAGTAATTTTACTGCTGATAAATACCAATGGTTTTGACATATGCTTGCTACACAGAGTAATAAATGTAAACACTTTTTTGGTAGTTCTTGAACTATTCAATTGCATTTAAATGGTCTGTTTTATTTTCTAAAGCTTAGGGAAAAGGAAATTAATCATGCTTAAATGTGAGAACCTTTTGATTCTCTAAAATAACAAAATTAGCACATAAACATTATGTTAAAGTTGCTTACTGTATATATATATATACACATTTTGTTTATCTACCCTCAACCATATAAACTAACATCCGAATTAAAACACCTCGATATTATTTAAGTGTGCATTTTCTGACTTACCAAAATAGAGAACTGTTATAATGTAGCCTACTGATAAAGGAAAATCACAAAATATTAGTTTGCTGTTTGAAAAGTGCTCTTTTTGACACTATTTTAAGAAAGCAAATTTTTTAGCTATAAAATAAAACAGTTTTGGAGTAACATAAATATAAGATAGGCCTACATTATAAAATGTTGACATGATTTGTGTATAATAGGATCTGCTGGAGTATTGATAGTTATGTAACAAACATGTGTATGAAGATAGAAAGTATCAGGACGTCAAGCATCAATATTCTTTATTGACAGACAACTACTCATATGATTCATTGCTCTGTGTGAAATATTATAACTTAACTGTAGTTTAATACAATTTTTATTGTAATATTTTGTATATTAATTGTAAAATATAGGCTTATATTATTTTTCCATTTCAAACCAAAGTCAAATAAAATACTGCAAGAGATATCTTAAGTTAAATCTTTCTTTCAAATATTGTGATCAACTGTTTGTAAAATAATCTTTCTTTCAAATATTATGATCAACTGTTTGTAAAATAAAAATATATGAATAACGATCAGTCATGGGCACTATTACTATGAACTAAATTTACTTAATTTCTAGCTTCTAACTACTTAAAAAGTAATATTCTTTGGAAAAGTGTTGCCAGCTGTTGACGCGGACTGATTTTATTCTGTGCATTGAATCTAGAAGCAAAGTTGATGCTCAAACTAGCAGACAATACTAAGTGTGGTAGTCATAGTAACCCAAATGCTATCTTTTCTTTGAAAGTGAAGCTAACTAGCGGCAGCAACTAACCTTGTATCAAATGGTCATAATAACCTGCTGTCCTGAAGAATTGGTCTTCTCAGGTTCTGGGTTGGTTCTCATCAAGGGCAAAACAATATCCACTTTTGACTATGATTTAAATCTTTCATTTTATAGTAAATTGATAGCATGGGATCTATTTATAGTGTTTGTTCTAGAATTAAGTTAAATTAATAGCCAATAGTTGTTATAATGGTATCAAAGTGTACCAATGAAAACTACTGTATAGTGTTCTCAAAGTAAACAAAACATTGTCAGACCCACACTAGTGAGCAGGCAAAGGCATTTATAGGTTCATCTTGTCTGGTTTTTTGGTACTAGGAAGGTCATAGTTCGAATCATGATCAGATGTACTGAGGTGAAAGGACCAGTGATACCTACGTTTGGGCATGGCATGGCACGCGGACACCAGGATTGGCTTTGGAGCCTTGCTATTCATAAAATATTTATTTCATTGGCTGAGAGCGGCGAGTTCCATGTTCATTTAACTAAACAGTTGACTGGTTCCGAATTTATTTCATAAATAGCATGAGCGGGCCTCTTTGGTGAGCTTTGACTGAACTAGTCCCCCCCCCTCCTCCCTTTACCCAACACACTGCCGTTTCACTCCATAGGATTTCAAGCTTGCCAAAATATTGGGTAGTTTTCTGTTTTATAAGTAATTTGTTTTGATTATCTGTTTGAGTGTAAAGATAATTGTTATAATGTATACATTATTTAATGCCCATTTCATTAAAATGTCAATCTTTATTTTGTTAAGTATTTAAGAATAGAAACCAAGGGTGTTAGGGAATTTCTGTTGATAGTGTTGGAAAGTGAGTGATATTTGAGTTTTTTGTTGTTGTTGCTCGTATCAAAACTGAGGGGGAGGAAGGTGGATTGTTTGGCGTGTTTAATTAAAGTGAGAGATAATGCATCTAAAACTGTAAACTTGCGCAGTCATCGGTACATATGTTAACTGGTATAAGTGCCCCAGTGACTGATGCTACTAACAAAGCCACACGTTTTTATTCCCTAGAAAAACACCCGGGGATAAGTAAAAATGCCATGGGATGGAATGACAAATGGTTGTCGACCCCATTTCACTCCAGGGAACTAACTAGATAGAAGATAGTTTCCTCAGTTTTTTATTCAACCAGACCACAAGATTCTTTTGTTTTTGTGGGAAGCTCTCCACTCATCACACCCATGACTCAGACATTGTGTCTGAAAATTAACTTTCTTTTGCATTGTTGATTAGAGCCTTTGGAAGGACAGACCATACTAATCTTTGGATTATAAGCCTAATAAAGGAAATACGTTACCTCTAATCAAAAGGAAATTTTTGTGTACCTTTTACATAATTATTATTATTATTAATTTTTTTATTTGTTATTTAAATGTTCACATTTATAACTGTAAATTTCTAAGAGGGTATGTTTGTGTACTATACTTTATAGCCATGTCTCTCAGAGATAATAATATACATATATTTGTATATTATGAATGTATATTGTTATTTATGGTTTTGGTCATGTTATTGTCAAGGTTGATGGCCCATAATTGACAACCCCATCCTTTATCTATGGTGAGCTCAGGTACCCAGAAGCCCGAAATTAAGCCCTGGATGTTGCTTCACTGGCGCCACCCTGGCAGGCTTGTAAATATGGTGCAAGAACAGGGATTCAAACTTTTGAAATGGTGTTTGAACAGAGAGTAGTTAAAATTAAGTAATGTTAAATCTTTTTGCATATCTTTTGAAAAAAACTATAGGTACTAATTTTAAAATTTGGTATTGTAAAGCCCCTTTTATAAATAGTTTTATATTAAAAATTGCAGCTCTACGAGGTGTGGTTATTAAATAACTGGACTGATGCTGCTCCCAGCAAACTGAGCGTGCCACGACATGTTTGAAAATGACTGTGTCTGATGGTCCTTCCCCCACCCTGAGCTCGCTAGACAAGCCAGCAGGTCTCTCAGTTTGACTGTAGCAGTTGATTGAATTAGTCTATGCACTAGTGGCGCATCGGAAAAATACAAAGTGGTCAGATGGAGCAACGGGTTAACCTCAAGTTTCTTGTTAATCTAGGGAAAACTGCCACAGAAGCTTATGCAATGTTAAAAGAAGTCTACGGGAATGAATGTTTATCCCACACACAAGTTTTTGAGTAGTTTAAACGGTTTAAAGAAGGGTATGAAACGACTGAAGACGATCGGCGCCCAGGACGGCCCTCAACGTCAAAAATGGACAAAAACATTGAAAAAATTGGTAAATTAATCCGCGCTGATCATCGTCTGAGCATCTGAGGGCTTGCTGAAATTACAGGAATCGACAAAGAAAGTGTTTGACAGATTTTGCATTGAATCATTTAACATGTGGAAGGTTTGCGCAAAAATGGTGCCGAAACTCCTCAATCCCGAGCAAATGGAATCAAGACAGAACATTTGTACTGACATCCTAAACAACATCGCCACTGATCCAGATTTGTTAGACAAGGTGATTACTTGTGATGAATCGTGGTTTTTACCTACGATCCTGAAACAAAGAGGCAATCCATGTATTGGAAAAGCCCATGCTCGCCAAGGCAAAAAAAGCCAGGATGAGCAATTCCAAATTCAAAGCAATGATGATTGTCTTTTTCGACATTCGTGGCATTGTCTACGTTCACTGGGTACCCGAGGGTCAGACAGTCAATCAACATTTCTACATCGAGGTTCTGACGGCCCTACGTGAGCGTGTGAGAAGACAAAGACCCGATTTGTGGAAGATCAAGTCCTGGATCCTTCACCAAGACAATGCACCATCCCATGCTGCCTTGTCTGTGAAAGCATTCCTCGTAAAATACGGCATCACCGTGTTGGAACATCCACCGCACTCGCCTGACCTTGCCCCCTGTGACTTTTTTCTATTTCCCAAGGTCAAGTCGGCGCTGAAGGGGACAAGATTTGAAAGTGTGGGAGCGGTTGAAGCAAAAGTGACGGAGGTTCTCAACCAGCTGACAGAAGAGGACTTACAGCACTGCTTTCAACAATGGAAACGTCGTATGGAGCGGTGTAGGGATTCCCAAGGGGAGTACAATGAAGGTGATAAAACTTCTGCTGTAATTGGTGACGAATAAAAAGTGTTATGACTTCAGTCCAGTTATTTAATAGCCATATCTCGTATGTTTTTTGTTGCATAGTTTGTTTCATACATTTTTAAAATTTGTTTAAAGTGTCAACACAATTGAGTTATTATGGTTTGTATAAATAAACTCATTATATACCAATTGGTGTCCAAGGGAATATATTGGCTTAGTGAATTTATTACAAATTTAATGAATCCTTATCAAATAAGATGTTTAAAAAATGTGTATGCTCCTGGCTATACAAGAACCAAACGAACATACCACAATGGTCCCTAAAGCAATTAAGTTATTCTATGTGAGTACATAGTTTTGCTAAATTAGGATGAAGTTGTTTTTTTTGCCAACTTTTAATTTTATAATAATTTAGATCATTTTCATTCAGTTATTTATATAGCTTGGCAAATCAAATTAAGCCCTGTAAATTAATAAAAAAATAACTAAAAGCTTTGTGCCAGTTTTATAATATCATATATGCTTAAAATAAAATATTTTAATTTTTCCCCCCCAACATCACTGATTTAAAATTATTTGCTTCAAAAGAAGCTCAAAAACCAACCCAGAGGAGTCCAAATTTATGTCTTAAAAGTGTATGATGGCTTATAATGCTTTTATTAATATTTCATTATGATTTTTTTTATGGGAGATATATCTGATTTTTTTTATGGGAGATATATCTAGCTTCGGCACCTGTGTGTGTAGACTTTTACCGCTCTGTGGAAACAGAACGTTGTCTAGGGTACACCTATGGAGTTTGTCTACACGTAGAACCCTCATTGAGATGTTGTGATGATAGTTATTATGGTGATCTTAAACCTAACTTAAGCCTAACTAACCAAACCCTGGTGACTGTTGGGATAGTGCCCTTTTTGGGAAAAATACCCATGGTACCATCTTGGAATCGAACCCTGGACCGCTAGGTTTGTAGCCAGGTGCATTGACCACTATACTACTAGTGATTGAAGTCACGTAAGTTCATAATAGGACAAGTTAACTTGAGAAGGGGATTATTAAATTTGATAGATGATGGATAATACTAATTGAAAACACATTTTGAACCTGATTTGTTAAGATTTATTATTTATTTTGGTCTTTGAAAACATGGTATTATTTTTAACATTTTAATATCACCGATTCCAAAGCTAGATCTACTAAGAGAAGCTCAAAAACGAGATTTGATAAACAATGCTACATTTTGAAGGTTTAGTTTATTATTAATAAACATTAGTCAAGTATAAGTTTGAGGCAAATAATCAATATTTTTACTAGGGCTGGGCCAATGCCCATAACTGATCCAATTTATCGGCCGATATCGGCAAAATTGGCCAGGGAGTCAGTTTTTTATCATGCTGATATTTTACGCCGATAATTCCAAATCTAGAGATAGATTTTAAATTCTCAAGTCATGAAATTATCATTCATAGCTCACACAAAAATATTTAAATGCAGTCTCTTGCATGTAAATACAAATTCTTTAATTCTGTGTTAGATACTTTATTTTATAATAAACAGCAAATCCAACATTTTAAACAAAATAAACCATTCAATTTTATTTACCTTAATTATGAAATACTTGATAAATGTATTAGAGGTAAATATTTCCTCAAATAACAAAGTTCAAACACTATCAAAAACAATATTAGGTGAGTCAGTATGATTTTATTTGTTGTGGATTTATAAAAAAATTAAAAATACTTCATATTATAACTGTTGGTAATGTAGCTATACTTAAATACAAGTTGTATACTAACCTAATTTTGAAATATTACCTACATTTTTCAGTATGAGCAGAGGCCCACACATGCGCATAGCATTTTGCTTTCTATTTAAACAATTTTTGTTTTGGATTTGAGATAGTTATTTTATGTACCCTCTATTTTTTTATTTTTTTTGGTTGGCTGAATTAACTAAACTATATTTTATCTACACAACCGTGACTTATTCAACTTATTCACACAGCAAAACAACGAATAAGTCCAAGATAATATAGCATTATTGTGCTATGGTGTACTCTAAGGGCTAGCTGCATAGAACCGCTTTCAATAATCATTGTAACCTTGTTACAACATATAAACATTAAAAGGTTGTCTCACTCACCATCCTGGCCCCAGTTGACCCGTCTCGGCAACACAACTCCACAACACATCGCGGCACTGTCTAACATTGGATTGAAGCGGCCCGAGGTTCATTTCCTGACGCCAGAGCCGAGCTGCACCCACACAAAAAAAGAAGTGATATGCACAAACTCACTGTGCTCTGTCAGCCGTGTTCAGCCAACTCTTAGAACTGTTCTTTTGCGCACATCTGGAGATGTGGAGCATGTTAGAGTATGTTCTCGAAGCATGGTTCCCCCTAACTCTGACAATTCCCATACGTTAAATAATAAAATTATAGTCTCATGACAAAGTTCCTCCCGATATAATATTAAAAATATTAGAATTTATTCACAAGGTCATGATATCGAAAACTACGCCATCTGATGGCCTACAAAAATACCATTAATAAATAAAGGTAAGACTTCAGTATAACCTCACCTGCTCGCGGCACCTTTGATTAACAATTCATAAAAGTTAAAAATAGTCTATAAATAAATAACAAGATGAATATAATTCCCTAAAATATTACAATAAGAAGAGCTGGCAAACGACGCTATCAGTTTTAAAGGTCTGTCTCAAATGGCGGTACCCAAAGGGTAAGAGAGATCCGTTAGGCGGATAAGAAAATATTCAAACTAAGGCACAGGATCCAAAGGTCCCCTGTAAGGATCGTAATAAAATTGAACACGGTTTGAAATAACTGACCAAAGATATCAAATATTATTATGGCTTTAAGAACCCCAAAATTACCAAGTCCATACAGTGCCAATAATTAATAAATTTTAAGTATTACTAGTTAAGAACAATAATTTTGAATAGAATAGAACATGTTACACCAAAAGGGAATTTTGAGTAACCTAACGTTTAAATCCGCCTCTGGCAATGTCTCTCACCCTGTAGCCAGTAAGTAATATGTGCCTACAACACACACACACACACACACACACACACACCATCATTATATATCCTAAAAGTATGCCACGTGCTCTTGAGGCGTGGGAACAACAGGATAGAGAGAGGGAAGGGGAACCATGCTTCGAGAACATACTCTAACATGCTCCACGTCTCCAGATGGGCGCAAAAGAACAGTTCTACGAGTTGGCCGACAGAGTGCAGTGAGTTTGCGCATATCACTCTCTTTTTCTGTGGGTGCATCTCGGCTCTGGAGTCGGGAAATGAATCTCGGGCCGCTTCAGTCCAATGTTAGACAGTGTCGTGATGTGGTGTGGAGTTATAGTTTGTTGCTGAGACTGGTCAACTGGGGCCAGGATGGTGAGTGAGACAACCTCTTAATGTTTATATGTTGTAACAAGGTTACATCATGTGGTTTCTTTTCTTCATGTCGCCTGCATGCTGATAGTGAGCGCTCCGAGGTCCATTTGATTGAGCGCTCCCCAAGATAAGTTCTTAGAGCACATTCAAGCGTAATGTCAAAGTACCATTTTACCACTGCTGTAAATAGTTGGTTAAGCAATAAAACTGTTTCACTAACGGGGGTAGGAGTGTCTACTCACACTGCACACATTTTGGACATCTGTACTGTAAAATAAATAGACCAGTTTTCTGTTATTTAAAAAAATAAATTATGTGTTTTAACAGTGTTCATGCCAATTATTGAGAAGGTGTTTCACTATAAGAGCTCATATTACTTTGCTGGGGAAATTTAAACTGTTTATATAGTTGGGTTTATTAAGGAAGAGTTCACTACATTTGAAATGGGGGGTGTGTTTTCCAGATGGGTTGGCTTATTGCCTGGGCTCACAGGACAAGGAGTGCTGGTATTTATACACCTGGAGCTCTCGAGGTATAGGTGGGGATGAAGAGGAGGTTCGTGGTCCAGACCAAACACTTGAGATTCTTATGTCAGAGCTTGACCCAATGGTCATGAGCATTTTCACGCGGGAAGAGTCGTCCTCAGCTGCAGAGGCTACCCAGGTAGGTATCTCACGGGGGAGGGATGTGGTAAAAGGGTTGCCACCTCTCAAAACGCTCGGCACAGAAATTAATCTACTTGTCACTAGAAATTTCCAAGTATATATTTAGCACAGTTAATTCTAATAGTATTAAGGTAAACTCATAAATGCTTCCATCTACTAATTTAAACTTATATTTTAATTTAATTTAAATGGGTTTGCCTACTTTTATTTGATAGAAAATATCTCTTGCTACTCATCTGATCTCATCTGAATGTTGTTGAGGAATCATATTAACTCCAAAGTTTTGTTAGTATTGTATTAGTAATCGTTAAAAGCTAACAATCCTTTTTGTTGCCTAGATTCTTATAAGATAAATTTTACTTTCTACTTTATATCATTAACTTTCTCTTTCTTTTACATATGTTTTCAATTCTTATTATTGTATGTTTTGTTTTATAGTGAGTGGTTGGACATTTTCTTATCTCAATTTTAAGTACATTATCTTGTTTGTTATAAAATGACTCCTGCGTCAAGGAAAATAGCTTGTTTTATTTCAGATTTAAAAAATGTATACGACTCTTTTGCATATTGAAAGAAAACAATATTTCATTTTGTATTAAAGTAAATATGTGGGGATTAATACTTGAATTAATCATAACAATTTTGAGGTGTGTTGAGAGGGGGTGAGCAACCATGCATTATCCAGGAGGGGTGGCAACCCTATTTGAATGGTAGAAAATAAATTAATCTGGTTTTACAGTCATTGACGGTTGGCCTACGGCCCAGTCTGCCATCGACGATTTGCTGCTCTTCCAGTCATAGCCTTTCACAGACAGAACTGGTAAAGTTTTGCATACAGCTCTATCAAAAAACAACAAAGCTTTACAGCATTTGACATTTTCTTCCATTTTTGAATTCTCTAAATATATAGTTTCACCCCCGATGTGTACACTTTTAACAAAATGCAGTGAACTTTCATAGTAATTAATTTTACAGTAATTAATTGAAATACTTTGTTTTTATAAATCTAAATATATAAACGGTTCCTAAGCATATTATATAACATCCTTAAATAAACATGATAAACTTTTAAAAAATCAAGCACAAATTAGAGTAAAATTCTTAGGACACATAAACGAATATTTCAATAATTTGATCAAAATATCAAAATATTAGTAAATGTGTCAGTGTTTTTACTTTTTTCTTCACTTTTTTATTTTCCTATCATATTTATTTAATTACTCATTTTAAAATACTCAATAGTAATCTTAAAATGCGGCATAAAACTTGTTCCTATACATACATTGTGTCCCTACTACATTAATACAAAATATTCAAAACAAAAAGTCACTCAAATATCCCTCAAAGTGTGTTGTGATGAGATTTCACTTAAGCATCAAAGGGTAAATGTATCAGATAAAACCAAGAGGGTTGAATCTTGACTATATGGGACTATAGGACACTCAAACTAACACTAATGAAGATTAAAAAGTGGTCTTTGATCACTAGCTGTATAGTAAACAAATATTACAAACTGACCTAAAACTATTTTGTTTACAAGCTGTTTAAACTTTTTTTTAAATTTCAAAATACATTGGAACTATTTTGTGGAACAGTGTAACTTTTATGAGCGAAAGAATTTGATCTTGGAGTTTGGTGGCTTCAGTTAGATATACATTAAAAATTTGTATTGTTAACTGTTGTGATTGTTGTTTGGTCAAAGAAAGAACTGTTTCATGCATGTACTGTGGCATTCCAGTAATGGCTGGTTTTATGGTAAGACCCGTTAGAATTAGGCCTAGATTTACACAGATTTGTAAGAAAAAATGTGGCATTTTACAGCTGCAAATTTGGATGAAAGGTTTCTGATTTGTGAAAGCCAGTAATTCTCGATACTTACACTATCAGCCATGTTGTATAAGTACACCTCGTTTATTTCCCCTTTTGTTAATTGTTTTGGCATATTGTATAGATGAAATTCACATTGCAAATACCAGTTATTTATAATTCACAGGCAAAAACTTCTTTCTACATCATCAGCCATGTTGTTTATTCCAAATTGATAAAAAAAAAATTCATCCTAATCACTATCAAGTAGCATCTCTGAACCAATAAATTGTGACAAAAAGCCTCTAAAACATGTGTTGAGCGTAAAATTATCCATAGAAGGTTTGACAAGCTCTGCATCTTACTTCCCGTTCGGGCTATATGCTAGATAAGTCCAAGTTAATTTGGCTAAAGATGAGTTAAATCTGAATTTCAACTCTTCATTGTATTTACGAATCTCATATCTAAATCTTAAAAATTATCATAAGTATAAGTGTTTAATTTTTCAGCATGGTTTTTCCCCTTCTTTAATTCTGATTTTATTCAAATTGAGTTTTAAATTAATGGTCTTAACCTGTTTATAAGGTTTGTTCTATAATAGTTGTTGAAATAAACCAGTATCATGATAGCTCTAAGAAAATATTAAAAAGCCAAAATGTAGATTAAAGAAACTTTAAGATTTTTAAGTGTTAAAGAGCACCATTACTGCGATAAAAAAAACTGCCAATTTTATATAACTGTAATTAATTCTCATAAGTTAAAAAATTTGTTACCATATCTTAAAGTGTGATTATAGGCTCCACTGAAGTTATGTAAAGGTTGTTTTTTGGGAGTAAAGTGAGCTGATTTTTGAGTCAAGATGATATTTAAATTTCAAATTGTCAAGTCCCATTAAACATAAACGTTATTACATCTTATATCCTAATTTTATAATAAAGGAAATTGATAAAACTAAAGAAAAAGGAAAAATAAACTACTAAGAATAAATTTGATGAAGAAAGCCCACCTAGGGAAAGAGGAAAGATGTGGGAAGAATCCAATGCACAAAGGTGTCATCTTCTTCCTTTCTTCTGTCTTCTATAGTAGAAGTAGTCACACACACATTTTAAACACAAATATAATAATATTTCGGCATTGTTGCCTTTATCGAACACAAAGAAGAAGAGAGTACAAATAACATAAACAATGGATTACTCCATTGCTCCATTACTCAAAAATGGAGTAATCCATTGTTTGTGTTATTTGTACTCTCTTCTTTTTTGTGTTTGATAATGGCAACAATGCCGAAATATTAATATATTTGTGTTTAAAATGTGTGTGTGACTTCTTCTACTATAGAAGACAGAAGAAAGGAAGAAGATGTCACCTTTGTGCATTGGATTCTTCCCATATCTTTCCTCTTTCCCTATGTGGGCTTTCTTCATCAAATTTATTCTTAGTAGTTTATTTTTCCTTTTTCTTTAGTTTTATCAATTTCCTTTATTATAAAATTATCTAGCCATTGGGCCACCTCATTTTTGAATCATCTTATATCCTAAGGTTTACTTGAGGTGATCAATATCTCTTTATATTCTTTGATAATTATCCAACACCTTAGCTCAGTCAGTAGTTTGTTTGTATACTGAGCTAAGGGTTCCAGGCATAGCCGAAAAATTTATCATTGGGAAATTTGGGTTTACCCTTTCATAGTGATGTCTTATTAAGTTGGATTTTAAGAGAGATGAAACTACAACAGACCTGGCAAGTTGGTAGTGAGAGAATATATGGCTTGAATAAAAAACTGACCCAGACCATAAGCTGGAAAATGTAATATGTTAAGTAAATTCTTTGATAATTGTATACAACCTTGAACTTATTGTTGATATTACAATAAACCATGTCATTGTTGAGTTTTGGGGTACATTTTCTTCATTAATAAATGCATTTAGATTCACTTAAAAGATTCTTGATTCCTTAACACCTTGTTTACAAATAGTATTTGAAATTTCATAGCTCACATAAAATTAAAATAAGGGGACTTTTTTTTAAGAATGGCAAGTGTTCGCCGAAGACAAAATATCGCCCTCATATGTATATAGACACCTCAATTTTGTGAAAAGGATGTTAATAAGCTTTTAATTAGACCATTAAAAAGGCTATTAAAACATACAATTTTTCAATTAATACATGCTCAAAATAAAATGAAACTACTTAATTTTGCAAAATTGGCTGCTTGGCCTTTAAAATGTGAATTATGTTAATTTGTGATTATCTAAGTGTGAATAAATGATAATATTCTAATCACAGAAAAGTTCCATCAGCCTACAAAATTTATATTTATGTATATTTAAAGGTGCAAATAAAAATAATAAAAACAATAAACAATTAAACTATATTTGTTTAACCTCCTATTTTTGGTTGGTTTGGGATACACAAATTTTATCTGCAATTTTTCAATTTGTTGCACCATGCCATTTAAATAAAAGTTTATTCGCTTTGGTAACATTTTTCAACTAAATGAAATATTTTATTTACCGACTTTTCACACTGAAATAAAAAATTTTATCTAACAAAATTCATGCATTTTAACTAACACAAGTCAGGGTCTCTACTTATGAAACATTTCCAACTCAAACACAATACGAATTAAACTAATAGGAAATATATTTAACACTAAAACATGTAAGCTTGATATTACATTAATGATTAAAATGTATAAATTGCAGACAGAACAAGTGTTATACTTTATAGTAAAGTAATAATTTATTTTAAATTTCATTTCAGAAATCTGGTATAGCAAATTTGATTCCAAACATGGTAATTGATGACTATTTGTTTGAGCCTTGCGGCTATTCCATGAACGGCATTGCCAAAAGTGTAAGTATGAGCTTTAATCGATTTATAAGGGATTAGTCAGGCACAAAATTTTACCAGTTCTATTAGTTCAACTCTCTGAGCCTAATTTTACTTCACAAAACAATCAAGTCTCCATTGTTTTAATCCTTTTCTAATTGGGTTGTTAAATTATGTCATCCTTCATAAAAGGTGGATAGAATTTGTATGGTGATAATAAAATACAGTATTTTCTTATGTCAACTATATTTATTTAATTGTATTTATTAATTTATTTTTTTACTCGTGTAATTGAGAACCAAGAACATAGTTAAGCATTAAAATCAGTTCCTGTTCTTAGGTGAATAGCTGAGGTGCCGAAGAACCCAACTGACCCATCCCTACCATTTATGTTTGGTAATTAATCCAATAACCCCTACACCCAAAATGACTTATTTCATATTTAATTTTAATTATCTTGTTTTATTCTCATTTAATGTTCTAATATTTGTTTACATTCACCCTTAGGATGGTTCTCTCTTTCCCTCTGTAAGTAAAATTTAAATATTATTAAGTTATATTTTGTGTTTTACAATTATAAAGTTGTACATTCAAGTCAAGTTTTAACCAAATCTGTTGGATTTGTAAATTGACTTTCAACTCTGACAAGACGTGTATTAATCACAACTTGTGAATGTGTGGAATGCCAGGCTTCCACGGTGGTTTGGATTCCACGTTAAACTGTAGGTCCTCCATTTCATCTCACAATCACCCTACTATTACACATCAGCGTAAGTGCGTATAACCTGAATGGGTAGTAAGACTAATAATAATATACTATTACTACTAATAATAATAGTAATAATAATAAGTAATAATAATGTAGATTGATTAATCTATAACTTACTTGGTTTCAAAACCAAACATTTAAAGATTAGATTCTTTAAAAAAACAACTGGTGTGCAAAACTTCGAAATATTAATCACCACTAACTTAACTTCATAAATAGTCAACTTAGTTAACTATTAAACTTTGCCAATATAGAAGAAATTTGAGTCTAAAATACACATTTATGTCCGGTATTTATCATTTTGTGTTACTGTGTAAACATTTTACATGACAAAAATGGGAAGACATAGAATTTCACGTTATATTTACTTGTGTCATAAGCTAACGTTAAACTTTGTTAGACATCTTTCATTAAAACATCTTGTAAAGGCTATTCAATGTCTAAGGCTATATAAATTTGAACATTTTTTTTTGTCAAACATGAAATACAACCACAAAATTCAAACTTTAATTCAGCTTTGGAAATAATTACTATTGTTTGATTCAGTGTTACACTGAATCAAAAACATGGATTTTGCACATCCCTAAAACAACCCAAACACTTTAAATAACCCTTAGTATATCAGGGAAGTTAAATGGCTATAAACATTCTTGACTAACCAAACACTTTAAATAACCCTCAGTATATCAGGGAAGTTAAATGGCTATAAACATTCTTGACTTTGACTTATAACAATGTTCACTCCTTGATCAGCTGCACTGAGACACACACATACACACACACACACACACACATATATATACACACATACACACCCACATGCATGCGCACACAAACACACAATTTGAATTTTCTCTAGTTAAAGACAGTTAGCTCTAGTTAAAAATAAGCCTAATGATGTTTTCTCATACCATCATAATTAATTCTTATAACCAACACGCAAATGCGCACTAATAATAATAATTCAAGAAAGATAAACAATTTGGATTTATTTTTTTGTTCAATATTGATCTTAACATTATCAATCCCATGTTAACCAAAACTATGTCTACTCAGGGCTGCTACATGACTATCCACATAACTCCAGAGCCAGAGTTTTCCTATGTTAGCTTCGAGTGCAACGTGCCTCAAGCCTCGTACAAAGAAGTGATCTCACGGGTACTGGAAACATTCCAGCCCGGAAAATTTGTCCTCACAGTATTTGCTAATAAGGTAATCTTTGAATATAATTATGGCATTTTGATTAGGCTACATTTTAATTGGGGATGGGGCCTCGAATCATTAATTATATTCGAGGCTTCAAGATTCAAATAAAACAAAAATCAACTTCCCAAATGAAATTTGTTTTTGAGCTGTATACTGCTTATTGGTGGTTCAGACCCAATTATAATTATAGGATGAACTTAACAATCAGGCCCCAGACCAGTAATTTACGCTTAACTGAATGTATGAATGTTATAATGCATAAATTATAAGAAGTAATGTTAACATTTAGTTATTATTTGTATTTTCTGTTAAGAGGATATAATAGAATAGCTATGTTCATAACTATTCCAAAATCTGGATTGGAGATTGGATTCTTGAAATAGTGGATGCGGTCCAACTCTGATTTTAATTGAAAGAAAATTAATACAATACTTCTTGATACTATAAGATAATTTTTTTGAAGTGTCCACAATTTTTCCACAAATCAAACTATTTTATTTTATCATTATTATTATTTTGTGCAATTTTAATAGCAAGTTTAGTAATTATGTTTGGCTAACTGGTTTAGTGTTTTAAGATTTATTTTACATTCATTACCGTTTCCAGCCCATGGTAGGGGTCATATTTTTTATTCAAGCCATATATTATCTGCAACCGTCTGGTTAGGCCTGTTATAGCTTCATATGCCTTATATTCTAACTTAAGACAAGGAGAGGCACAGCATCCAGTCCCTGGCCGTTAATTTATCACTATGAAAGGTTAAACCCACATTTCATCAATGAGAAATTTTCGGCCATGCCGGGAATCAAACCTGGGACCCTTAGCTCAGTAGACAGACATCCTATCGACTTAGAGCTAAAGTGTTGGATAGTGTTTTAAGATAATAGTAATAAAATATGAAAAAAGCATTAGGCTAAAAAATGTTTTAAATTAAAAATACAGCTTCCTCTTATATATATGTTAAATTAACTGCATTATTTCAGGCCTCTGTCGCATCAGATGCCCCTCAGGAACTGCAGAAGATCCCAGCATTTGGGGATTGGTTGCGTCATGACATGCAGTACTGTCGCTTGCAAAACTACGACTTCATCTACGCTTTCTACTCTAAGTTCCCGAGCTGAGGGTCCGCAGCGGCCCGTTGCACGGTCAGGCCCACCTGTCTCGTCGCTCGGCGCCTTTTGGGGTCTTCTTCCATGCTCCACTTCTGTTCCCCTTACTCTTGTAGATTTAGTCATATTCAGAAAAAGGGTGTATTTTATTGTTGTTGTCGCAAGGACAGTGTAGTTAGCTCTAAATATGGTTGTCTTCAATTGTCAGTAGTTTGTCAAGCTATTTCGTTGCTATCCATTTGTTGTCTGGACCTGTTTTGTTGGAAACTGTATCACCATCGCTCTGTGTCACTACTTCTTCTCTCCTATACAGTCTGCATCTCCAATCTCAGTCCGAATCTCCTCTACATGTGGTGGCGAAACAAAATTTCTTGAAGTGGGTGTTGTGTAGGTTGAAAGAGATTCAAAGCCTGGAGCTTTCACCTATGAGGGTGACAAAAGTGGGTGACTCACTGGTTGGTTCCTTGGTTTGACGTATTTCTTTTCAAGAATGTGAGGTGTCTTGGGGAGCCTCACTTGATCAGAGATTCCTTCTTGGGTTGGTTTTGTCCCTTTAGCCATGTGGATTTTGATGTGCACGTTTGTTCATTTTAAAAGTAACCTTAGTTAATGAACTGTTGAGAATTGATTTAATTTGAACACTTTATAGTACTTGGAGGTAAAGTGTATCAGGAAATAAACTAAGAGAGCTATATAAATATTATGATACTTCATTTCAACAGTCTCTAGTGGTGGCTCATTTAAATAATCAGCGATTTGAACCTTTAATGCCACTGTTATCAATTATTTCAAAAATTAGTTTCAATTGTTTAGAAGTACAAGATATACAATATTAACCCACAAGTTAACATAATAGCTTGTATCATCCTAATTTAAATCTAAACATCATGATGTTTAAAAGTATTAAGTTTTCAAAATTGTCCATGATTAATTCAAGAAAATGTTGTGACATACCATGTAGGCACATTTTAAGAATTTTTTTTTTTATTCTCTTCTATATCACTTTAGTAAAAAAATGGGACATTTTTTTGACTCTGTAGGTCCACTGATTTACACAAACATCAGAAAATAAATTACTTTATGTAAAACACAGGACCTCTTAGCTAGCACATCGTGTTCAACTATTTCTGGTTGGGGTTGCTTAACAAAAGTTACTTTATTTTATGTTTTACATTTAATACATCATTTTGTGGGTCTGCAATATTTCTGGTGTGTGTGCAGACTTTTTCCTTCCTTCATGTTTATTTATTTTATACTTGCAATTAGGGGTGTGCGAAGTCCACTTTTTCAATTCGAAGTGATCTCGAGCCGAAGTTAGAATATTTTCTTTTAATTGTTTTATGATTGAAAACTATTGCATTGTGGTTATTTATAGAACTTTATGCATTAAAATTACTTGGAAAATGTTTTATTGCACATTGGTTTGTAATAGTTAGTGTTACTCTGACAAATCAAGTTATTATCTTAATATGCAATTTAATTTCTTCAGATTCTTTCCATATTGATATTAATAATTATTTGTAATGTATAAAACAGCTCAAAATGGTTGGTTATAATTGAATATAAATTGTGTATTTTAGATGTCAATATTTTTATTGGCAAATCTTCTGAGCCAGAATTTGTTTTGAAGCAAAGTTGAAGCTGATGTTTGTTTCAAAGCCAAATTGAAGTTTTGAAGCTTTGAACACCCTTACTTGCAATTTGCAATTATTGTCAGACTTATGTCCCACCAATACAAATGAAATGTATTGCATTAATTTTATGAATATGTTATTATTTTTCAATTTCTACTTTATATTTGGAAGGAGGTACATGTTCCTATCCAAGTCTCATATCATTCTTTACCACTTTCCTTCTTCTACCTTTTGTGTTTTTTGGTTTCCTCTTTTAAGAAGTCGGATTGAGGGTTTCACTTTCACTCCTGATAAGTTCCAATAGAATGAAATCTAGATCAGGGAATTGGGTGGTAGCAATCAATTTCCTTGACGAGGCAGCCATTACCTCTTTGTCCAATTGCAGCACTGTTAAATATGAATTGTGTTCTTCTTTTAATTGTAAAAGTCAAATTGTGTTCGTTCCTTTTACATGTTTCTATCCATCTTTTCTTTGCCTTTTTTCGAATATAATACAATTACTTATAGAGATCAATTTCTACTTCACAAGTTTGCACTACGAATGTTGAATACTTAATGAGGTTTTAACTAATTTTAGCCTATCATTTATCTTAAATTATGTTCACTGTTATTCTGATGTGAATATCTGCAAGAAAATTATGAGCAAACTAATATGAATTAAGTTAAGATGAGAGCAACAAATGATAATGTGTGAGGGGTACAGATTTATAAATACTTGTAAATGTACATTTAAACACATTGTAGAAAAGAGCAAGGACTACACATTTACAGGGAAGATGTAGTTCCAAATATTTACACACCAAACAAAAGTCATGAGCAGGGCCCAGATTTCGATGTCATTTTTATTTGTGTACATCATAGTTAATGCTAATGTGTAGGGGTGTGCAAAGTCTACTTTTTCAATTTGAAGTGAACTTGAATCGAATATATGAAATATTCTTGAAGCTGAAACTTAAGTTTGAATATTTTTTGTTGGATATTTTATGCTTGAAAAAATATTTTCAGGTTATTTATTTAACATTTTGCACTAAAATTAATTGGAAAATGTTTTATTCCTCAATTGTTTATAATATTTTGTTTCAATCTGATAAATGAAGTTATCACAGCATACAATTCAATTACTTCAAAATGTTTTCCATATGATTATTAATTTGTATGTACAAAACACCTCAAAATGGCAGTAATTGAACTCAAATGGAGTATTTTAGCTGTCATTATTTTTATTAACGAAGCTTCGAAAGCTGGATTTTTTTTAAGCGAAGTCAAAGCTAATGTTTATTTCAAAACCAATTCTGATGTTTTGAAGCTTTGAACACCCCTACTCATGTGCACATGAATTTTGTTCATGATCCCCTGCTTTGGAAACACTTTTTTAGCGGTAATATTATCTTGGTTGTCTCATTTAAGCATTCATTTTGAATAAATATATTTTCAAATATTAATATTTTCTAAATGCATAAATACCCAAACTTAAAATATTTCAGTATAGTTGTCTGAACAAAAATATAAAGTAGTTAATGAACTTGATATCCTTTTTGCTTGGGAAATACACATTCTTATTGAGACACTACAACTAAACTGGAAAAGGTTGTTTTGGCAGAGGATATTTATTACTTCCGAAGCAAATCTTAATTGGAAGTCAATATTTTATTCAGCAGGATGAAAGAGTAAGCTGTTAAAGACATCACACATATATGTTTTGGTTCAATTTGTAAAGTGCATGTTTAAGCTAGTCATGTGGATTAATTAAAGGTTTTTGTTGATTTTTTAAATTTTCAAGTAATTTTTGGTAATTTTGTCATTTTTTGATAATGTAGAAGAGAGTAGAACACTTTACGGAACAATATCTAAAAATAATATATGTCTAAAGAAATCATGCCTGGAGTGAATGGTCCTACTTGGGAACAAGAAAAGGGAGTATAATTCATTCACGACCTAAGTTTACCTGGATGACAGCTCGAAATGTTACTAGAAGTAATCCCTAATATATCACTACGCCAACAGCTGGCATCTATCACTTTGGATGACTGTAATGAAAACAGATGGTAATATATTAATGTGATAGTTAACCACAGTAATTTAGGCCAATATTATTTATATATTTATTTGAGGACGGAGACAAAGTTTATTTATCGTTTAATTCCACTTAAAAAATATATTTACACCACTTTCACAAAAACTTCTAACGAACATAGCTTCAAAATGGCGACTGACGTATGTAAACCATATAGTTGAACACGACGGTAAACAAGTTTTTTACAATGATGCAGACATGCAGTTGATGAAAATATTTTATTCAGTTAAATATTTCAAAATAAGATAAAATGCTTATAAAATCGTTTATTGTATGAAAAAAAATGACAACAATTTTCTCTTTTCCAAGTAAATGCGATGCCTGTATTAAAAGGTATTGATGTATGCACTATATTACACAAAATCAATAACTTTCCAAAATGAAGTATAAGTACTTTTAATTATGTTTAAAATATTGTTTTTAGTTGGATAAAAAGAAATTATTTAAAAAAATGTAATAGTATGAGAAAACTTAAGTTTACATTATTTTAAATCTAAAATATAACATGTAATTAAAGATCTTAATATTTTTAACAAAACTGTGATCTTTTACAAGTGTTGGCAACCCAAAACCTAAACATGTGATTTTCGAACTGTCATCCAGGTAAAAACCTATCATGAACAGATATTATATGTGAAGATAGGCAAGTTTTCACCCCAAAAACTATCTAGCCCAGTAAGTGTTCTGATCTTCCGCAAAAGGGGCCATCATATTTGCCCCCAAAATACACTAATGTATTGATTTAAATGTCAATATTTGGGAGGGTGCTAAGGTCACTTTTTAAATGCAAAGCGAAGTCGAATCTCGAAAATTGCAAAGAAAGTCGAAGTCGAAGAAGCTAGCTTGGATTTTTTTGTTGTCACTTAATGCTACTTTTAATTTTTAAATTAATTCTTTTTCTAAATCTTGTCAGTAACAAGGGCCAGGAAAATTTCCTTATTTGTTACCTAAGGACTATATTAATAATTAAAGCACACATGTAACTAAATTTATCAGTAAGACTATCAATTAAGTTTTAATTTTTACTTACATTGTGGAGTTTATAATATTATTTTGCAAACTTTACATACACATGTCTTTTTATCTGCATTTCTCTGATAATTATTATAAATTAAATTCTATTTTAGTTTCCTAATTTCTGTACCAGCCATTTTAAATAACAAAGAAAATATATAAACTTCTGTGTCAAAATGCACTTGTAAATTTGTCACAGATAATTCCAAAGAGATAGAATATTAAGGACTAAACATTAGACACAAGCTGCGATGATAGCACAACTAAAGCGCTTCCTCTGTTTTATACCAGTGACCATGGTGTTGTTTTTTATATGTATTTTTATTTCTTTACAAAATTATGTTGGCGATAGTGAACATAATATCTAATTTTGATCCATTCTTACATTGTGGTAGTTAAATTACTAGTCATGTTTAAAATTATGTTTAGTAATGGTTTTAAAATTATCAAATATTGAAAGTGTAATATTTAGTAAGACGAAATTAACTCCTTTGATAATTTATCAACATTTTATCCTTCCTTTGACTTTGATACTTCACATACCATTAATATTTATAATTACACAGGGTGTCCAGTGACCTGGAAAAACTGGGAATTGTCAGGGAAAAGTCAGGGAATTTTATTAAATTTCTAGAAGTTTTACATTTAGTCTATAAAAAGCCTCATATTTTGATTCACAATAGTCAAAATAACACTTCTTCCAGTTAATACCTACCTGTAATCACTTTCACACCATTGTCCATGTTCAGCAGACTTGTATCACTTCTCAAGGTCAACAAGTGAGTTTTGTGTCTTTCTAACCTTCTGCTACGTGTCTTTAGCCAAAGTTGAATCACATGCGCAAAATTTGACTAAGCATACATTTTAAGTAGAAGGAACTAATAATGACTCTATCCCACAACTATTTTAAACCGTTCTTGCTTGAGGCAATCTTTAATGGCTCAAAACAATTTTACTGAAATCTATTTTTAACTTAAAATAGTCCATTTCCCCGTAGGCAGAAATTGTTTAATCCTTCTATTGAGTTACACAACTTCAGAATGTGTATGTATCTAGAAAAAAAACAAACACTATTTAATCTGTTATCTTAATACGTATATTACGAAAATATTTTTTTTATTGATAAATAGTGGTCTGGGAAAAAGTAAATTGGATATGGAAAACCTGGAAAAGTCAAGGAATTTAGAAATATGGTTTGACTGGACACCCTGTTACAATATTCTAGTGGATAGGTTCTTCAAAGTTTTGAGTCTAGCCATTTGGTGCCCCTTTATCATATTCCTAAAAGTCCAAATATGCAAACACATTTAATCTCTTTGCCAACTTAACAAAACTTTGTTCTTTTAACTGTAATTTAAAGGTGTTGATTTTTTACTTAAAATGACTATAATAAAAATTCTGAAAGGAGTTGTCATCAAAAGGAAATATCTTTTTAACTCTTTTAAACGCCATGATGTATTTTAAGTCTGTTGACATCATAATTAACAATATGCTCAATTTGTAATAGTGAAAAGGCAATTTGAATTTAATCCAACCAAATTAATCTAATTAAGTGTAAGACATTTTCTTCATTCCATCTTCACTTCAGGACATGGTTTTAGGTCAAAAAACTAAAATATTAAAGTGGGGAAATGTTTCTATTAGCCTGTTGAATATATTGAAACCATTTTGTGATAAAAATTATATGAATACAGCTTAGACATGCATCAATAACAGTGGTATACAATATATAATTCATTCACGACGTAAGTTTACTTGGATGACAGCTCAAAATGTTACTAGAAGTAGACCCTAATATATCACTACGCCAACAGCTGACATCTATCACTTTGGATGACTGTAATAAAAATCACTTTGGATGACACTAATAAAAATAGATGGTAACATATTAATGTGATAGTTAACCACAGTAATTTACGGCCAATATTATTTATATATTTATTTGAGGACAGAGACAAAGTTTATTTATCGTTTAATTCCACTTAAAAAAAATATTTACACCACTTTCACAAAAACTTCTAACGAACATAGCTTCAAAATGGCGACTGACGTATGTAAACCATATAGTTGAACACGACGGTAAACAAGTTTTTTACAATGATGCAGACATGCAGTTGATGAAAATATTTTATTCAGTTAAATATTTCAAAATAAGATAAAATGCTTATAAAATCGTTTATTGTATGAAAAAAAATGACAAAAATTTTCTCTTTTCCAAGTAAATGCGATGCCTGTATTAAAAGGTATTGATGTATGCACTATATTACACAAAATCAATAACTTTCCAAAATGAAGTATAAGTACTTTTAATTATGTTTAAACTATTGTTTAAAGTTGGATAAAAAGAAATTATTTAAAAAAAATGAAAAAGTATGAGAAAACTTAAGTTTACGTTATTTTAAATGTAATATATAACAGGTAATAAAAGATCTTTACATTTATAACAAAACAGTGATATTTTACTAGTGTTGGTAACCCAAAACCTAAAAACATGATTTTCGAACTGTCAGCCAGGTAAAAACCTATCGTGAACGGACTTTAAATTTAATTTCTTGGCACACAAAAAAAAAAGTCTGATCTTAATAATATTTTTATGCTGAATTCAAATATGATGGTAGTTTTTCTTTATCTCATGGGGTATTTTGTAACACTGGCAAAATCTGAAGAAAAAAAATATATTTATATTTACGTACATTTATAACACTATTAATATTACCTAAAAAGTGAAGCTTATGATTTTCTTGTGTATTCAGCATCCGGAACATCCCTTTTAAGTCTTTGGCAATAGTCTGCAAGCATATTATAGCTCGACTTTCCCTGGTACCTCTTTTCCATGATCAAAATATCTTGAGGGATTCGTTTGTGGTGCTCATCGCTGATGGCACCGAGATTCTCAGGGAAGAAATCACAGTAGGAGTCCAAGAAATAAATTTTAAGTGACATATTACACTCCATATCTTTGAATGAATGTAAGGGTTACCGACAATTTTACACTAGTTTTGCACTTTAAAATCACCCAAATACTTGTCGTGACACTTTTGAACAATCTCCAAGCTCTTTTTTCAACTTAGCTCAATATAGCTTAAACATTTTCATCTTGTATCAAATCTCCTATTTGATGGCCGACAAAAATATCCTCTTTAATTATAGCACACTTATTTGGGGAAACTTTACCTTCAAATAAGCAAACCTAGCACCATTTTTGTCCATGGCCTTAACAAAGTTCTTAAAAAGCTCTAGTTAGATATGAAGTGGAAGTAAAAAAAACATTCAGGGTTGACCAGTGGGGGATGTGCCACATTTTTCTGTCCAGGGGCAAGAGATTCTCGTTTTTGCCATTCTTTCTTGATGTAATGACTTGTCCTGTCACGACTGTCCCACTTCTACAAGAAACAATAAAATTTAGTTTAGCTGAGCTGAAAACCAAGTAATGGTGCAATTACTTTTAAATCGCCACAAATGTTCAAATTTTATTCGTAATGAATTTTCTCCAAAAGGAACTTCATATTTTCATAAGATTCTTTCATGTTAGCGGCATAAGCTAAAGGGACAACAGGAAATTTGTTTTCATTATGCAAAAGGACACCTTTCAAACTAGTTTTAGAGGAGTCAATAAACAGTCGCCACTCTTCTGTTTTATGTTCATAAACATGAACATGAGCATCCATCACAGAGAAAATAATGTTTCAATAAATTTAATCATTTTCTTGGAAATACATTTTTTTAAACTCATTGTGGCAGTTACGGAAAAAACCCAATTTTATGTCTCGCTGGAGTAAATCTAGCCCTTTAGTCTAGATCCCAAGAGTTTGCATTGTTTTTTGGACATATTCAAATCCCAGTCAAGGCTGTTTAAATCAGCTTGAGTTAACAGCTGTGGTTCAAAAGAAGAGTTACTTGCTTTAAAAGTAGTCCTGTTCCATATGTTGAACTAGCCCAGCTGTATTGTTTTCAGAGTCATCTTATACAGTAACGTTTATTGGAGGCTGTGGTACAAGTAAGTTCTCACTGTGGGGAACTGGCCTAGTAACAAATCACTGTATGTTTGGATTTACTTGTTATCCCTTTAATGTTTGTTAATCAAAAATAACAGTCTAATGAATGATCTTGGGGTTCCCTCCAAACCATGGGAACCACAAAGCACATATGCTGGAAACTCTACCCAATTCGTCAGATGCTTTACACAGGTCGAACAGCAGATATGAGGGGGAGTTCTTATCTTGGCCTCCCTACTTTGGTATGAAAATATAGCTAATATCATTTTTAAGGAGTGGAGTGAAATTTCACCATTGGGCTTTAAATGTTAATTCCCCACATATATAACAGAGGGTATCTGGATGAATTACACTTTCTTGGCATGACACAATATCAACCACAACACAGTTTCACAGTAATCTAATCATCAGACAAAAGAGAACTCGAACACCGAGTACAACAGTGAATGTCAGCTCACTACTGGCCCAGGTTGCTCAGTTGGATAGATGACCTGTTTATGTTGCGCAACATGCTGCACATAGCTCGTCTGTCTGGCACCTTACTGCATATACTAAAACAAATACATATCTGGGGGGGAAATGAAATATATAACTGTGACAAAATAGGGCAAATCTTTCAATATTTATTTATATAAAGCATCACACAAAAAACTTTGGGTGTAAGAAAAATTCTGATTCCATATTTGAATTCAGTGTTAAAAGTTGTGCTAGAAACACCTTCAATGCTCCATATGCCTAACTGTTGACCAGTGTAATTTTTGTAACCAAGTAAATACTCTTAGAAAACTAGACTTGCTTACATTTGAGTAATATTTAGTAAAATAATATTTATTCAAATAGAAATGTGGATTATGGAGACCAAACCTTTGATCTTTTTTCAAAATCTAACTACACGATCTTCCTCTTAAGCTGAAATCTATTTCTTCATATTAAAAGAAAAACTCATTAATACAAAAATGGAGGTAAATTAAATCTGTTTAAAATATTTTTTTTTTTTATTTTACACCAATTTGATTTCAAACAACTTGTGAACTGGGTTTTGATTATCATGAAGAATTTGACTAGTAATAAAGTCAAGCCAAAATTTAGGATGGATTTTATTTAAATTTCAGCATATTTAGTGTGGCATCCATAGGTCAGAACAATGTTGTTAAGGGTTCTCGCTCAATAATACTTAAAGATTAAATTTTACCAAAATTATGTTTATGCTGATCTAGAAAAAGTTGGTGGATGTATTTGTATGAATAAAAAGTCATTATGAACCACAGCAACCTTTTTACACGCATGCCAATTTGATAAGGAAATTATTCTGGGTTACCCACAAAACAAAAAATAAAGATTGTACCTACTAGAGTCCTTGTTTTATCTCGATATATTATTTCTAAACTTTTGCCCATTATGTTCTTCTTGAGCTATAAAATGTGGTTCTCACATTCCAATGAAATAGATGCAGTAACATTCTTTATTTAAACTACACAATCAGTAGTCTAGGTTTTCCAATATTACCTTAAGAGACATTTGATTACTTTTACCACAGATGTTTAATATATTAATTATTAATTTACAAAATAATGGCTAGACTTTACCAAAACTTGTCATGTGCTTTATTTAGGCCAACAATTTAGTAAAATCTAGAATACATGTTTTGTAATTGCCAATTTGTTTAAACAATTTAATAATTCTTTCTATAAATAATTTTTCCTTCAGACCTATAATTAAAATTTACCATGCACTGATATCATTCTTCTAAGTGTTTTTGTTTGTCTTATATTGCTATATAAATTAAGGTTTTTTCAGACAGTTTTCAAATTGATACATCTCTAGTAATTACCTGTAAGTGTATTACAACTAGATTTATATTCTTACTCAGGTTTTATGGACAAACCTTGTTGAATTGTTTTTATATTTTATTTTACTAATGTGTGTAATAATTATTTTATATATTTTAATGTAAGTTTATATAATTTAATTGATTTAGTGCGTGTTTAGTATTTATGGTTGTGTGATTTATAATTATCAATATTAACATTGTAATCTACAAATTCCATTAAGTTGATTGTACACACTTGTACCACTTGCCATACTTTATATTGAAAATCAAGGTGCTATGGTGGCGTATTTTAAAATCCTATCTAAAACCAGTGAGTTCCAAGTGAGAACTCGTATATCCAACCTCACTGTCCCTCTCATTGGAATAGCAGAGTTAGATAATTCTTGAATAGTCCTGCTGTAATTAGTTGATTCATTCATGAGAAACCTTTCATCTATGTAATTTTTTTGTTCATAAAATATTTTGTCAATTGTATGAAAACTTCCAAATTACTGTAATATATGTATATTAATAATAAATATGTGAAATAACATAATTTGTTGTATTTGTATCATCATAGTCATAATGTAATAGGAGTTTGGGTTGTTTCATTACAGTTGAAATTGAACACAGTATACAATTGTTTTTTTAAAATAGAAAATGCCACGAGTCAAAACAAACATAAAAAAAGATCACTTAATTAAAATTTGAGATTTAAAAAATATACAACATATTGTTCTTGAAATGAGACATTCGTAGTAAGTTTCATATATGATAAAAGAAGTAAGTATCCTGTGTCAATATTTATGAGGTCTTTTTAAGCAGCCCCAGAGAGCTTTCTTTGCCCTGTTGTCTTATATTTCCTGTTCCCTGCCCTACTTTACAACCCCCTTCCCCCTCCCCAATCACTATTCAATGATGGAGAGTGAGCCCATGGAGGATCTTCAAACAAAAGTCACAGCGATGGAGACCCAGCTGATCATCTAACATCGATTGAAAGAAGATATGGAAATCTGATGATTCAGCCGTGGTGACCCTCCTTGACAGAAGTATCTATGCACGAGACCCTGGACATTGCACCCAGGATGGTCCGGGCAAATGAGGATTGATCGCGCTGGTAGGACTCTGTTAGTACCACGTCTTCCATGGTTGTGATATACTTCATTTATTGGATTTAAAAAAAAAATAATTGCAAAATCTTTGGGCATTGTTCGTTTGAAATAAAATACGATTTCATACCCTTAAATATATCAATTTTTTTTGTAATGCAGGCAATAAGCTCAAAAATCTTGAACTACTGTGAGTCAAAATTGTTTTTAATTCGGCATCTGCAAACTCTTGGAATTCTTTAAGTTGGGTGGTTCTGACTGTGTATATATATGTATATATAAATATACAATATATATTTATATATATATACACACACACACATTTTTTTTTTGCATATTTTAATTATCACCTCAATGTCTATAGGTAGTATATCTGCAGCAGTCTGAACACACTTATTTACTGTACGTGCCGAACAGCCAATACTTAAAACTAGAGATGGGTCGAATCCACTATTTCTCAAAATCGAATCTGCATTTTATTTTCGAATCTCGAATCCAAATCCTAGCAAATTGTTAGAAATTTTAATGATTTAAAATAGACCTCAATATAGGCCTAAACTGTAAATTAAGATTTATTTCAATCATGCTTTAAATTTTAATCAACCCCAACCACATTTGAAAAATACAGGTTAAAATCCAACCAAATTAAACACTATAGACTCATATTGTTGTTTAAAAATTAAATCAATCAAAATTTTAAGTTATTTTTAAAAGCGTTGTTAGAACAACATGCTTAACAATTAAACATACATTGAAAATAGTGAACTCATGAATGCCTAAATATGTTTTAATATTTTCTTATATATATCCATTATCTATCTTCACATAGAAAACAATAAATATATTCGATTCTTGCAATATATCAATTTCTGAGAATACACTATTTAAAACATCAACATATTTTCGACTCCAATATGTTCATTCCCATTTTATAAGGCAGGACTATGTTTGAATAATTTTAAAAACACTTCAATAACATATTTAAAAATAATAAACTCTTAGTTAAAGTGAATTTAAAAACAAATAATGAATTAGCAAGTCGTTATTTGATTCTTAAAGCTCTGAGCGCGCTACTTAGTGATCAGATTACCTGAATCGATTTTAAACAAACAATCAATATACATTACGTAGGCCGGTAGGTATAAATAAACAGTTTTATCGGTGTCTGACTGTTGACAGCTTTATTTTTCATGAAACCCAACAAAATTCTAACTTATTAAGGATCATTTGCAATAAATTGGGGTTCTTTGCATAGTTGTAGATAATTAAAATCAGTTGGGTACTAAGAATTAACAGTATCTTTATTTTAATCATCTCACTGGTGAGTAAACATAATATACGTCATGACGGCTGACTTTGTATCATGGTTAATGTGTTATTTCTGTTAAAAAAAAGTCGTAATTTGTTTATATGTAACTATAGTTTTAATTTTCAATTTTTGAAGAGTTTTAATGTGTCATAAAAATATTTACAAGATTGTTCGTGAGGTGAAAGTTTTAGAAGCAAGCATGCTCTGAAACGGTTGAGTCCAAGTTTCCCACATAGGTGGGTAGGTAGGGTAGGGTAGAGCTTTTGAGAAAGGTGGAGAGAACCGTTGTTCTTTCGACTCGTCACTAGAATCCATACGACCAGAACATTGTAGAACATATGCTCTTCACAGCGCATGCGTGTCAACATGTGTTTCCTGCTCATGTGACACCCATCCACCTGTCTCCCAAGGTTCCCTACCACTCCTCTCTCTGGGACTTACAGTATATATTGATGTCCTAAAGGCTTTAGTTGGTACTCTTGGGAAATTCTCTATTGGAAAAGGATTGTAGATAGAAACAGTTATCCATGTGTCCTATAATTCTTTACAATTTTCCATTTTTGTGTTTTTTGGTTTCCGTTATTAGGAAATGGCATTGTGCGTTTCACACTCCTCCCTGATGATTTCCGATAGCATAAAACCTAGGTCGAGGGGTGGAGGGTGGTATAGATCGATTTTCTTCAAAAGAGAGCCATTACCTCTTTGTCCAATGGCAGAATGGCAGCAATGTATAGTGTTTACTGTGTCTTTATTGTAAAAGCCGTATTGTGTTCGTCCCTTTTATATGTTTCTATCCACCTTTCCTGTACCTTCTTCTAAATATAATAGATGGATTAATTAAATAAGTAAGCTCTTCTTGTGAGTTCTAATACTTTAAATCTGATTGAAAATTATGATTGAATATAACTTTTTAAATGATTCCAATTAGCTATTTAATAAAATGAATTAGTGCCTAATGGCTTGGAAATGTATAAGACAGTGTAGAACCATTGTAAAATAATGTTAAGTAATTGATAGTGAAGGAAGCCAACCTAACAAGATAGTTAGGTCAGCCTTTGATAGAAAAACACACTTTTCTCTTCATTTCTTCTTAAACTATTAACACTTCACACTTCTACATTTACACAAAGTTTTGAATTTTTGGAAAAAAAATCCTTTATCATATGAAGAGAAACGGTGAAAAAACACAAAGATGTGCTATGGAACTAGATGCTTCTAGAATAATTTGAAATATGTAACTGAAAACTTGCAGTGTTGCCAAATTGATGTGACATAATGGAGGCTCGAAGAGATAGCTTGCTGAAAAATTAATAATTAGAAAATAACTTTAAGACTAACAGGGAATATACTTGAAATAATAATTAAAAACAATATAACAATAAAGTATTATTATCACCATTATAATAAAAAAAATTTATCTCAGATCCAACCAAACCAGGAGGTATCTGGATTTGGTTACCCAGTGATGTTCAAGTTCTCATTGGCTATGTTGAGTGTTATTGCAAGTGGCTGTAAGGAATGCTCCGAGTGGGCCTACTCTGGTGGTGTAGCAGGAGTCAAAGTCCTTATTGTGGGTGTTAGCATGAGAAGGAACTGGTATGTAGAAGTGTGAAGTGTAATAGTTTAAGAGAGAGAGAAGAAATTAAGAGATGTGTTTTTTTTTCTATCTAGACATAACCTAACTAACCTTTCAGGTTGCTTACCAATTGCTTTACAATATTGTAGTGTTTCCACACTGTCTTATTATACAATTAGCTATTTAGCAAGATTATAGCATGCAGATGATTTGAATCAGAAGAATTATAAAGAGCATCATAAAAACTATTAACGTTTAATTTATTTCAATTTTATTACACTTGGGTGGCAAAATCAACACTAATAACACCAAAAAGGTTTTTGAATTAGGGTCATAACTGCTAGACTGCACATGCCTGGATATTGCCACAAGTAAATGCAGAATAAACATGTCTATATTTGATGTCCATATTTGATGTCCTGTTTTAAGGTCCCACAAACTGCCATTTTACATTAGATGCCAGCCTTTTCCTTCCAGGATTCACCACACATGAGTCATGCCAGTACTGTCATTCCCTGCTTTGTGAATAGCAACTCTTGCACTCGCGAGAATTCAGAGTGAATTGTTGCAGTGAAAAACTTGTTTGTGTTTGCACTGTTATAGTATGCAGAAATGTGCTGCAGCAGTTATTATGATAATGTTAAAAGAAAAATGTGCCTAAAAATAAGAAACGGTATTTTTGGTATAAGCGTTGGCGTTGCAAGAAAGAGACAAATTTCAGATATGAATTTCTTGCGTAAACTAAGTTAATGCAACTGGGCGACTACTTGAACTATTTAAGGATGAGTCTGAAATTGTATCACGGTGCAAGCGACAGCCATTCTAGGATTGACGCTATACAAACATGATCAGTTTTGGCTTGCCATCATTCAGGGAACAGCAAAAAAAATCAAACTGGTCTGATCCTTAATTATTTCCGTCTTGACAAGCTGTAATCCCTGGAATTAGTGACACACACAAACAAAATCAGTTTTGAAGTGAACAGTCTGAATGACAAGCCCGACAATGAGTGGGTAGTGACCATGTGTGGTAACCTTAAGAGTACCTAATCTATTGTACTTACACAAAATAAACAAACATGGTGTGTGACTAGCTGAAATCTCATGATATTTGTGAAAGGAATTTTTATTTGGTTTTAAAGAACAAATAAATGAAGTAATATGAATATTAAAATTCATTAAAATAAATATACATGTTAATAAATCATCAATGAATTATCGATAAAAAAAATGTCAAATTGAATAAACCAACATATGTTTTTAAGTATTCAAAAATTTGAGAATAATTAAAAATCTCAGAATCCAATATTCAACGTTAGACTATGAATAGTTAAAAAGTTTATATTCAAAAATATTCTATTTGAATTTTAAAATATTTGCACACCCCTAAGACTCCAATATAAGGTGAAAACTGTATTACTTAGTTCCATGAACACTACAGCAATGAAGATCCTTTATATAATAAAAATAAAACTAGAAAACATCTATCTCGACCTCCTCCACACATGCAGGGGCTGGCACAATCTCAGCCTGGACGAGAGGTACGGGGGAGGGAAAGTAGTGGTTGGATGCTGAGTGCTCCTTGAAGAACTCTCCCCCCTTCTCCTCATACTCTGCTCTTGTGACAAAGCAACGAGAGAGAGACATGCTTGCAATTAACTCTTGGGCACCATGCCAGGCATCTAGCACTGGATCCGCTGCCAGCGTCAAGTGGAATTGGGACTCGAAGGGGCGCATCTCGCGTAGCTCCTTTTCCAGCCGGGGGACTAGGCCAGGCATAGATGCACAACCACCTGTTAGGAAGATGTTCGACACCAGCAGCGACTGGACATCTACAGAATAGCCCTTCAGGACAAATTCTATGGTCTCCGCCAACCCTGCCTCTGGAGAACCCACCTGGGAACAAGACATGTAAAATTTGATTTCTATGGTCTCCGCCAACCCTGCCTTTGGGGAACCCACCTGAGAACAAGGCAAAAGTCAAATTTGATTTTTATGGTCACTGCCAACCCTGCCTCTAGAGAACACACCCAAAGGTTGGCTCCACTTGGCTTGTCTGTATAAGCAGACCTTAGCCCTCAATATCCATTTTCCCAATCCCATACATTACAATGTAGTGGGCAAAAGTGTGTTTATAAGCTCAAGAAAAGGTTTGATACCAAGGAGGTGGGAACAATTTACTAGAAAATTCTTATCACCGCCCATATCCTACCCCTGTTAGTAAAGATGTAAGGATTTATTGATTTTGGCCTATATTAATTTCTAGGCAGGACTTTTCATGCGGAATTGATTATTTTAAAAAGTATATTTTTTTAATACTACATTTTAACATTTTAAAATAGTTACTGGCTATATTTTGTGGCATAGAACAATTTAAATGTGCTTATTCCTTTTTTTTCAAGAAAGCAATATATTAATAGTAAGTTAAGATAATTCCACATTATGTAGGCTCAGAACCAAATAAAATATATATATTATGTATATATCTATTTATATATCTATTTAGCACTGCACCGCACCCATTTGAGCTTTATGCCTGTATACTATTTACTCTAATGTGTTAATGCTAAGGAAGGGTGAATTTACAGGAAGTGTGCCCACATTTGTGTGGAGGGAGAGTTGAAAACCATTTAGGGAAAAACCCTCTCAGTGAACCAGACCGGGATATAACCCAGATCTCACCGTCATTCTCAGACTAGTCTATTGTGAGAGTAGTGTCTTAGAACATGTGACCACCGAAGCGGTTGAATCGTTTTATACGTATATAGTAGTCTTATTAAATGTTTTTTTAGTTTGTTTTGTTTGGCCTTTGAGTCGGTGCTTATTGGTTGTTTACCGTTAAATCAGTACAACAAACCAATCTTGCTCCTTGGTTTAATAGGCCGGCCTGGCTTCACCAAACACACTATAAGCAATGTCCTCTCCAGCCATGCATTTTGATAATTTAGAGTGTAGTTATTCAATTGAATGTTACAGGCCAGGACCCTTCCTTCACCTCTAACAAGACGTGTATTAATCACAACTTGTGAATGTGAGGAATACCAGGTCTCCACCGTGGTTTGGATTCCATGTTAGACTCTAGGTCCTCCATTTCATCTAACATTCACCCTATCATTGCACATTAGCGTAAGTGTGTACAACCTGAACGGGTAGTAAGACGCGGTACTAATAATAATGATAATGATAATGGTATTAAAAAATATATAATAATAATAAATAAATAATTAATAATAATAATAATAATAATAATAATACAGGCTAGGCTTACAGAGTCAAGGAGGTATTAGACAAAAGCATTTTCTAGAGGGTCAAAATAAAAAGTGGCGATAGGGGAGGATCTTATACGAAGTGTGAGGAAGACAAGATATACTCTAGCTTGGATGTCTAGTTAATTTAGTCTCTTTTGCCTGTTACAAGGAAGTGTTTTAAGTTTGTAAGCAAAAAAAAAAATCCCCCTGCTTTTCAAACATTTAAACCTCCTCACTCTGATATTATATTAATACTTGCAGATGACATAACAAATATTATGGTTTGGATTTCCAGAATTGATTTAGTTAACAATAACAAAACCACAGTTAACACTATGTATTTAATTTATTAGAAAATGATAATGTAAATCTTAATAAACCACAATTTTTTCAGTCAAAGTATTTATCAAATCTTTTTATTAATCGTTAATTTGTGGCCGTTTTGGTAACATTAAATAAATTATGTAATCAAACTATGGTACCACAAAGTTGTATAGACAGTCATAATAACTTTGAAGAAACAAGTAAATTCACTTTTATAACTAAGATATGTTCAATGGATAAGAATTTACTAAATATATTTTTTTTAACTACCCGGAAATAATATAAAATATTTTAAATCAAGATTGGGACCCTTAAATTATATAAGTTTTTTTTTAACTCAGTGTCTTAAGAATAAAGTAAAAATCTTTTAGATTTAATTTGTTATTTGTACTACATGCGTGAAATATAATAATTAATTATTAATAAATTCATATTTAGCTATTCACAGTAATAAATATTCTGAAAAGAGGAAGACCTGCTTTAAGTTACCATATAAAACCAATAAATGTATGGGTAGCACTGCTTCCAAAATAATGTGTGGCGTGGTTAAATCTTTAACAGCTAAGAAATATATATATATATATATTAACGAGACCAAACATAATTAAATAACAAAGTATGTAACGAATAATTGATTTTATTAGGAAGGAAACAAAAAAGTAAAATTAATTTAGTAGATCAAACCATTTGGACATCGCAAAAAGACATAAACCCTCCCCCGACACTCCTTCCCAACAGTCAAGAAATAATTTACGGACTTAATGCTTTCTCTAAATCTGGCCTTGGGCGTAGCTAGGCAAACTATTCTGCAGTCATGTGTGGAGGGATAGCATACCGTGCGGGCTGAGCCTATAAGTTGCTACCTTACAATCCCTAAGGAGTGTACATTTTAAAATCATTAATGGTCTAATTTATTTCTCTGGTAAGAGGCCAGTACCGAGTGAACAACAGCTAAACTTCAGATGGAAAATAAATAATAAGGATTTTATTTTGTTAATATTGCTAAATTTTCACATGCAAGAATATTTTCATTAATGATTTTTTTTTTAATTTGCCTAGCAACATTACATTAAATCATCATTAATATTTCAGCTACTACCATAGTATATCTAAAATGTAATCCTATAATAATTTATTATGACTTGATTTTTTTAAATACACAATTTTAGGTTCTTAAAATTTTTTTAAATATGTAAGCCCTATTTAATAAAAACATCAATAAATTCAACATGTATTTGTTTTTAATTTACCTAATTAAGTTTTAAAATTATATTTTATCCCCTGACCTAGGTGTGTGTGTGTGTGTGTCTATCCCCCTCTCTCTTCGTCCCCCTCCCTCTCTCTCATTCCTCACCCTGCCCATCCTTATTAGTATTAGAGTTAAATTTGAAAATAGCTTATTAAGAAATTGGATCAAAATCATTTAATGTAGAATGACAACCTAAATAAGGTAGATTGTAAACCAAGAACATGTTAAAATTATTATACTTGCTTACTCTTACCACATATTCCTATATTGAGCTGTTCTATCCACTCCATTAATTACACCTTATCTCTTTCAGGTCCATTCTAATTTTAATATTTAGAGAACATTGTGAAAAAAGGGTTAGAAATAGGTTAGAGAAGTTTAATAGAAACAATAAAAGGTAGGAATAACCTATAGGTAATGTAAAATGATTCAAAAATGAGGTGGCCCAATGGCTAGATAATTTTATCTAGCCATTGGGCCACCTCATTTTTGAATCAGGTCCATTCTAATATTATCCTTCCATATGCATCAGGATTATAAGTTCTATATATTATAATTAGGAATGGGACCCTTTAATCCTTAAGAAGATTTGAGGATTTGTGAATCACACGAAAAAAAAATCTTTCAATTTATCAAGTGAAATTTATTTTCGAGATCTAATACTGCTTATTGGTGGTTCATTACCGATTATAGAATGAACTTAACAACCAGGCCCCAGACCAGTAATTTATCACTTAACTGAATGTATAAATGTTATAATTAGAGATGGGCCACTCGAATCTTCGAATCCTCGAATCCACCGAATCCTGACAAGTATTCAAGATTCGAGTATTCGGTGTTTTACTGGATTCGATGATCGAATCTTTCACCTCATAAACAAAGTATATGTTGAATTCAAAAATTACTTAGTTAGGCCTACTTGAAAAGGACAATTTAATCCGTAATATTTATTTTGTCGGACGAAAGAGATAAACATGAATAAATTTTTTTTTTTTAAACAAAAACTTGTTAGGTGTGGAAAATCTTACGTGCCTAGTACCCTAACCTCCCAACCGTATGGGAAACTTGGACTCGACCGTTTCATCACATGCTCACTTCTAAAACTTTCACCTCACGAACAATCTTGTAAATATTTTAATAAACACATCAAAACTCTTCAAAAACTGAAAATCAAAACTAGAATTACAAATAAACTCGAAATAAACTAAACAAATTACGGCTTTTTTTTTAAACCAAAATAAGAACACATTACGGATGATACAAAGTCAGCCGCCATTACACACGATATAGTCAGTCGCCATGACGTATATTATGTTTACTCGCCCGAGGGATGATTAAAATAATGATACTGTTAATTCTTACTACCCAACTGGTTTTAATTATCTACAACTATGTAAAGAACCCCAATTTATTGCATACAATCCTTAAGTTAGACATGTTGTTGGGTTTCATGAAAAGTAAATACTGTCAATAGTCAGTTTATTCATCCCTACCGGCGTATGTATCGTATATCGATTGTTTGTTTAAAATCGATTCAGGTAATCTGATCACTTAGTAAGCGCTCTCGAGTTTTAAGAATCAAATAACGACTTACTAATACATTATTTATTTTTAAATCGATTTTAACTTAGTTCTTATTATTTATTTTAAATATGTTATTGAAGTAATTGTGGAAATATTCAAACGTAGTCCTGCCTTATAAAATGGGAATGAACAGATTGTAGTCGAAAATATGTTCGTGTTTTAAATAGAATGTATTCTCAGAAATCGATATATCACAAGAATCGAATATATTTGTTTTCTACGCAAAAATAGATAATGGGTATAAAAGAAAATAATAATAAAACATACTTAAGTATCATTGAGTTCACTATTTCCAATCAATGTTTAATTGTTAAGCACGTTGTTTTAGTCTTTATTAAAATATCTGTTTGTATTTTTATTTTTGTTATCTTAATACAATAAAATATCCTTTATTGATGATTAAAGTTGATCAAAGGATAACTAGGCCTAATCTGTTTATTTCAAATGTTTTCTAGAAACTTAACCCATTCTAACAACACTTATAAAAATAACTAAAAGACACTCAAATTTTGATTGATTTGATTTTTAAACAATAATATGAGTCTAGATTGTTTAATTTGGCTAGATTTTAACCTATATTTTGGGAAAGGGGTGGGGGGGTGATTATAATTGAAAGCATGATTGAAATAAACTAATTCACAGTTTAGGCCTATATTGTGTAATGTAGGTCTATTTATAAATCATTAAAATTTATAACCATTTGCTAGGATTCGGATTCGATATTCGAGATTCGAAAATAAAATGTGGATTCGGATTCGAGAAATAGTGGATTCGACCCAACTCTAGTTATAATGAATTGATTATAAGAAATAATGTTGACATTTAGTTACTCGTATTTTCTATTATTATATTAAATTTATATTTCCTATTTTGTTCATAAATTTTTTTCAGATTTTGATTCAGATTAGAGATTCGGATTCATATTATTATTATTATTATTAGCACCGCGTCTTACTACCCGTTCGGGTTATACGCAATTACGCTAATGTGTAATGGTAGGGTGATTGTGAGATGAAATGAAGGACCTACAGTTTAACGTGGAATCCGAACCACGATGGTGGCCTGGCATTCCCCACATTCACAAGATGTATTGTCAGAGGTGAAGGAAGGGTTTGGTAATCATATAAATCTGTGCCGGGACCGAGGATTGAACCCCGGCCGCCAGCACAGAAGTCTGACACCTTACCACTTAACCACCAAGTCACCCTTATTCGGATTCATAAAATATTGGATTCAATCCAACTCCAATTATAATTAAAGTAGTTATTATTATTGACTATTTTATAATAAATAATGTGTATTTGATTACTTTCAAGGGGGATTCCTTTTCAGACATAAATATTTTTTTTGCTATCAAAGTGAAAATATATTTAGAGTATGGGTTAGTTTTGTGTCAGTACCGTTTTGAAAACCTAACTCAAAAATGAAAAGAGGTTTTCCTTTTAGAGATTTAATATATTTGTTAAGTTCTCACAATCTAGTGGATACTTTTGATTATTGCAACATAGTCAGTGTTCAGTTCATTCAATCCTTGACTCGGGTTTCTTATAACATTGTGTTTTCTCATCATCTGTCCATGTAAATGCTAATTGAGTTTATTTAACATTTATCTTTATTCGTTTCTTTAAGGTGAGTGAGTTTTAATCTTATTGCCATCACAATATCGCTAAGGTATTACGAATATAAAAAAAATAAACTTTTAATTACAATTTGCTTAATTATATTTTATCAACACATCATGAAAGTCGCTTTCAATAAATGAGATATCTTTTATGCTATCAATGGTAACTAATTACTGGTTTATTCATGACAATTTGTACCATGGATGGTTGGAAGAGAATTTCAGGTGTGCGGATCCTCTCAATGCCAACATGCAGCTGATAGGTTTCAGCTGTATCTGCAGAGGAACTGGCCCGCCCAGAGCAGAACCTTCAAACTCGGGGTCATGTCTACGCAATACTTCCTCTAGCTCAAGTAATTTCTGCTCTTCGTCACTGTCAGAGTCACCACATTCCTGAACACACAAACACACACATATGGTTTATGGGGTGTGCCAAGATGGCTATAGTGCTTATCAACCAGCTCTCTCCCTGGTTCAAAACCAACTGGTAATCAAGCTGGCCCAGATGTACAAAAATGTCCTGGGTGCTTGTACAAGACCTGTTAAAAAAAAATTCCAAACTTTTATTTTTTATACTTTTTTCGGGCTTACCTACAAATTATTCAGCTTTGTCACCTTCAAAGGACATCCCTCCTCAGTTGATACACCGCTCCCAACGCCATTTCCAATTCTTGAAACAGTCCTGATAGACGTTTTTGGGGAATGCGTGTAGGTCAGCATGCGATTTTTCTTTAATGTCTTCAATTGCGTCGAATCTTCATCCTTTCAAAGTGGATTTTAGTTTTGGGAACAGGGAAAAGTCCACCGGGGCCAGGTCAGGTGAGTAGGGAGGTTGGGGAAGCACAGTGGTCTCCGTTTTGGTGCACAAGTCATGAATCAGTAGTGAGGCGTCTGCATGGGCATTGTCATAATGGAGAAACCAGGACTCGCTTTTCCACAACCTGGGCATTTTCCTGCTGATTTTTTTTCGCAGATGTCTCAAAACTTCAAGATAATACCTACGATTTACTATCTGTCCATCCAGTGAAAATTCGTGATGAACAATATTCTCAACGTCAAAAATAAAACCTGTCAGTCCGATTTTAATGTTCGACCTGACATACTGCACTTTTTTTGGTCTTGGAGAATTTTTTCCAACCCACTGTGAAGACTGGGTTTTTGTCTTAACATCATAGCCATGGACCCATGTCTCATCGCCAGTGATAATTCTCTTTATGAAATTTTCGTCCTCATTTGCACAATCCAAAAGTTCCTGGTAAATTGCAACTCGATTGTTTCTCTGATAATGAGTAAGCAGCTATGGGTTGAACTTTGAAGAAACACTCTGCATTTCCAATTTTTCGGTCAGAATGTCACTACACGATCCCATTGAAATCTTACTATCATCCACAATTTCTCTAACAGTCAATCGACGGTTTGAGCTCACAGTTCTCTGAATTTGGGCCACATGAGTGTCGTCAGTCAACGTTGAGGGTTGCCCTGAACGTGGATCATCTTAAGTTGACTGCTGACGATGCAGGCTCCGATCTCTTTAAACTTGTTTCATGAGTTTCCTTAAATGTTTACCAAATTTTGACACAAAATTTAATTTTGATAAGCTGCTCATAGAACTCAGCCATCTTGAAAATCACAATACACTCACAGCAAGCACCTGAACAAAACAATGCAGCACAATGACTAACTAGAATAGAATGATGTCAATGGCATGTTAATTTCGAAGCTTTCTGCTATAATGTGCTAATTACTGTACATCTCGATGACATCACATTGGCGCAATATTTAAATAGTTTGGAAACCTTTTGAACAGCCCTCATATATCCCAGTCAAGCTTACTTTATTTTTCCTAGTGCTGAAAGTATTATTATTATTTATTTAGGATATCTGAAACATAAACCAATTTAAAAGAAGAGGACTTTGTGTATTTTAAGGATTCTTTTAGCACTATGTCTTATTATTTTTGTGGGTTGTATGTACATACTTGTACTAATTTTTAGAAAACCAACTTCAATACACCCAACCTGGATTCAAACCTCAATCTTCCCATTATCAGCAATCCAGTCTATTGCAAGAGTGACATCTATGAGCATTTTATCACCAAAGCAGATTTTAAGAAAATGAACCAGTAGTTTTCACCCAGAGAAAATATGACATTACTCGTATTGCACCTTGGTGAGATTTGAATCAAATCTTGACCTCCCAGGACAAAATCAGTACACCAGTTGAACATATTGCATTAACTCTGCCTATCATTGCCTTGTTAGATTCAAACAACATTATTTTCCCCCTGATTTCCTCCCAAACAGGTCAACATACTGGCAATGAGTTTTACTCTGCCCATCACTGCCTTGTTAAGATGCCAACAACATTATTTCTAACATTTTTTTTAGAAAATATTTTAATTGATCTTTCGTAAGGAGTGAATGAATATAATATAAGTCAAGACTTAGATATTATCTTTAATAATTTATGAAAGTATGGTTCAAATTAAATAGGTGATAAGTGAATATTGTGTATAATTGACATTATGATTAACCATTACAGGACATTACCATACTTTGGTATTAACTATTTACATTTACAATGAGTGTTGTAATATGAGTCAAACAGGTACAAACTGATAACATGACATAACACACTATTAATTGACCACTTAATAAAAATGAAAATAAAAGTCAAACAATTATAACAGTAACAAACTAGTTTATAAAGTTAAATATAATATGTAATATCAGTCAAATAGGAATTAACTAATAACATGACATAATATACTATTGATTAAAATTATTTTAAAATGAAAGTGAAATTTTAACAGTTATAAGAGTAATGAACTAGTTATGAAAGAAGTTAAACTGTGGGACAATTTAAATTAAGTTATACAAAATTGATGAGTGGTTTGAATTGTAACATTTCAGTGTTCAAGAAGTTTCCATAAAGGTTTAATTTAATATGATAATTATCTAAGTCTTATTTGATGTTTTAGTCCCTGTACTCCTTTTGGTGTTCCAGTATGTGCTGGGAATCAATGGAACATTATTCAGCCAACATGTTTCGGTACTAGAAACAACGTACCATATTCATGGAACTGAAATTAAAATTAAAGACTTGCTAAAGAATGAAGGTTAAAACAAACGTAAAATTAAGTGAAAAGGGGAATGAAATCCATAGAACAAAAAATATAGATAGAGCAGCAATATTCAAACAAACTTGTCGTTTGGGTATTGTGTTGATACAATCTGTAGATGTTGACTGTCTGGGTGTGGTTTGTAGCAGAATTAGGTAAAATAGAAACTTGCAGTGCTGGCTGGCTAATTCTGCAACAAACCATACCCAGACAGTCAACATCTACAGGTCGTAGTAACACAGTGTGTTTCATCACACAACCAACGTCTGTTTGTTTGTTTGTTTGTTTGTTTGAATATTGCTGCTCTATCTATATATTTTGTTCTATGGATTCCATTCCTCTTTCCCTTAATTTTATGTTTGTTTTAACCTTCATTCTTTAGCAAGTCTCTAATTTTAATTTCAGTTCCATGAATATGGTACGTTGTTTATAGTACCGAAACATGTTGGCTGAATTATGTTCCATTGATTCCCAGCACAAACTGGAACACCAAAAGGAGTACAGGGACTAAAACATCAAATAAGACTTAGATAATTATCATACTAAATTAAACCTTTATGGAAACTTCTTAACACTGAAATGTTACAATTCAAACCACTCATCAATTTTGTATAACTTAATTTAAATTGTCCCACAGTTTAACTTCTTTCATAACTAGTTCATTATTGTCATAGTTGTTAAAATTTTACTTTCATTTTAAAATAATTGCAATTAATAGTTTTTTATGTCATGTTATTAGTTCATTCCTATTAAATTGATATTAAATATTATATTTAACTTTATAAACTAGTTTGTTAATGTTGTAATTGTTTGAATTTTATTTTCATTTTAAATAAGTGGTCAATTAATAGTGTGTTATGTCATGTTATCAGTTTGTACCTGTTTGACTTATATTACAGCACTCGTAAATGTAAATAGTTTCTACCAAAATATGCTAAAGACCTGTAAGGGTTAATCATAATGTCAACTATACACAATAGTTAATTTATCAATTATCTAATTTGAACCATACTTTCATAAATTACCAAATATAATATTAAAGTCTTGACTTATATTATAACATTATTTCCAACCTGCTTTCCTCCCAAACAGGTCCACTAAATTAACTATGACCATCACGACTTGAGTTACTGAGCTAACCTCTGCCCATCCCTAACTATTTAGATGCTAACATTATCTACCCGTGTTCTTCTAAACAACCCTTTTTATGGATTACCAAACAAATTTATTATAATATGGGCTTCTAGTTTCAATGGAAGTGTTCGCACCATGAGAGCAAAACTCAACTCAAATTAATATTGAATTTTAGGATGGAAACCAAACTATTCACTCTCTTTATAGATTTTTTTTTGCACTTGTGGCTCTTTGTTTTCCAAGGTGTAATGATGAATTCACTCTTTCACCTTATTGATAACTTTGTAAACATCCCAGTCTTCATCACGCATTCCAAAGTTGTCATCTCTCTTTTCTTTGCGCGCCAGCTGGCTGATGATCCTCATGCGCTCCTGTGCGGCCGCTGTGCGTCTTTTAGCCATGTCCTGTCGGCGCTGACGACGTGCATTGCGCCGATCCAAAAGTTCTTGCCTGTTGGAAGATGGTTACATATTAACTACTAAAAGGGGAATGCGATGAAGAATTTATTCAAATATATTTTTACTTCAAATGAATATATACTATTGAGGACATATTTAAGAGAAAATTCAAATCCCCTTGAAAATCTAATAATCTCAATGTTCTAAGCTTATGTAAATGAATCCAAGATTGTCAATTTATAATCTTTGCTTCATACTATCTCAAAATTAATCTGAACTGAGTATTTTAAAATGAAAATGGTTAAAATAGAATATTTAAAAATGAAAAGATTTCAAATATATATTTAAAATGTTTCTAATCTGAATCAAATATTTTATAATTAGAATTATATAAAGTCCAAATCAAATAAAACACATTATTATATATATTTTTTAATTGAATCCAACTAAAAATTAAGGTCAATAAATTCTATTTAATTAATTTCTTATATTTTAAATATTAAGAGATTCGCAAGTTTAATGGTCAAGTCAAATAAAGGATGTATGCTAACCTTTTTTAAAGTTATATTGTTCAAATGATTAGATTTGAATTTTGAGTGAAGTTCTATCAAATCCAAATTTGGGATTTATAGCTAAAAAGTAAGTATATTCTATTTATTAAAAGTTTCTTCTAATAAGTCTAAATTCACATTGTTAATTTTTAACAAACACGATTGGCTAGCCACGTCAATTTTGTGGAAAATAAAACACACTCTAAAATTGAGTAGACCAAGTTGTTTTATCAACTACAAGACCACGCCTACCTTTTCTGCTTCAACCCTTCAATCCAGGATTCAAACTCTTCTTGCTCTTTTGGCCTCAAGCCCTGCTTTATTTGTTTGACTTTAGACTCCTAGAACAAAATTACAAATGAATGTTTAGTTGGTGATAATATTTAAAATTAAATCAAGTTAATAAGTTGTAGCATAGAGTCCAAAACAGCTCTCATGGCCTTAGAAATTAGTAGAAGTACCCAGATTTCTACAAGCATTACTTAAAGTAATTTATAGGGATGTGTTAGACTTTAAAATGTCAAGGCCTAAGTTCAAATCTCCTTTACTTTCACATCCACAATAGCTTTCATATCTAAGAAACATTTTAAAGCAAAAATACAATTTTGTTAGATTAGAAACGTCTCACTAAATATGATTTATTTCAACATTTAGGTAATCATTTTTAGATCAGTTGTTAAATCATTTTTTTGCGCCAACTAGTTATCAAATTACATGCACAAAATAGTCCAGAAACACAGACTATTTTTGTAAAAAAAAAAATATATTCAAACCATAGTGGAATAATTTATTAAACAGACACATAAGTGTTACCATGGAGAATGTATGTAAGACGTCACTTTTTGAAACCTGCATTTTGTTGGTGACCTCTTTTACTTTGAATACACTCCTGCAGTCTGGCCAGTAAAAATGTGGTAGCACAGTTTAATATATTGTTGGGAATTCCTTGAATACATTCCTGAATTCGTTGTTTCAAGTCCATAATATTGACAGGGTGTGTATCATACATCTTGCTTTTGCCGTAGTCTTCTAGAAAGTAAGCTGATAATTTTATCTGATAAGATTGCAAAAACTTGATTCTGCAGTAAAAATTGCATTGAAAACAGCCATAAAAGTGTGTGATGTGTGAGCAGTTGCTCCATCTAGTTTAGACCCCAAGGTATCACGTTAACAAGGATATAACTCATTTCACAGAAATGTTTCTCGAATGGTCATGTTAGACAGTGTAGATTGTTATAGTACAGAGCATAATTTAGTGTTCAGTACTGTTCCTTCTTGATGCCTTTTCAATACCCCCAGTGGAACCTGCTTTGGCAGCCACATGGTCTAAGGCATCATTCTTGTGTTAGACTAGACTGTCGATGAAAGAGATATTGGGGGTTTGAATCCCAGTCGAGTGTAATGAGGGTAGTTTTTACAAAATGGTTTTCCACTATCCCTCCAAACAAATATGAAAACACTTCTTTTAAATTAAACCTTCCTCATCCTTAACTCTTTAACATAATTAATACATATGTATATAGCCTGAGAAGAATACTCCATTAGCAACTTTCAAATTGTAATTAGACATTGCATTGCATGGTTGTAATTGATTGTATTATGATGGAACAATTTTACTGCAGCAATATGCTGTTGGTCAGACCAGCACTACATCTCAACTAAACTCCAAAGAGCAATAAGCACGATGATAGTAAGTATGGAAGTAATGCATAGTGCCTAACCTTAGAATTACATTTCAAAAACGGTTAGGTGTTTCTGGCACATTCTGTAACATAAACCTAGATAAATTCAGGTATGTATCTATGCTTTTCTATTTATCTAGATACACTTAATGGATGATTTAAAAATTAAAAAGTAATGTTGAGTGACAAAAACATCCAGTTTGACTTAACTTCACATGTTTCAAAAATGAGTGTATAACTTTACATCAAAGGTTGTTAGAATAGAGTGTCCATATGGCGATGCTTTGGTGGGTGGTTACTGCAACTAAATTGAGTGGTTTAGGTCAAGTACTCTCCCATCTTTCTCAACTTCACTGACATTGCTCCCCAACCAATAGGAACAAAGGGGTGACAAAAAAACAGCTAATTGAAGCATCTCCAAACTTCCCACTAAACCTCCCCTAGTGAATTAAGCCCAGACTCAGGCATAAAGTGGCGATTGGCTCCTGTTTATCAACATAAATACAGGTGGGGGCTAGTTTTATTTATATATTTCTAGCCAACTTTGTCTGACAGTATGAAGCCACTCTTCAAGATGGAATGGAAATAATTGCAGTGGCTCTAGTTTTTGTTTATATACATTTGTACCTTACTTCCCCTGATGTGACGATATGAAGCCGAATGGAACTAGTTCTAGTGGGACTAGTTTTTGTTTATACATTTCTAACTAACTTTATCTAATGGTATGAAGCCCCTCCTTAGGAGGAAATGGAAATAATTGCAGTGGCTCTAGTTTTTGTTTACATATTTTTACCTTACTTCCCCTGATGGTATGAAGCCACTCACTCCTCAGGAGGAAATGGAACTAGTTGCAGTGGGACTAGTTTTTATTAATACATTTCTACCTAAAATACCCTGATGCTAGGAGGCCACATCTCAGGAATAAATGAAGATAGCCGCAATAAAAATTAAACTAGGTGCTGAGAGGGGGATGTTTTAAAAGAAAGTATAACATAAAAATAATATGATGGAATAAATAGCTAAGCTATTATATTTGTTAATACGGTTATAGACCCAATTAACTATCCTATTCTTTTAATTTAAAAATGACACCTGAAAACGGAAATTGAACCCAGAATATTTGGCTTAGTACGCCAATGCTCTAACCACTGAGCTACACAGGAATCATCTCATGCTCAGGGTCATTCTTCACTCATGATGGACACGCAGAAATCATCGGCTACAAATGTGTGTTCAATTAAGATCAGGCACTATCAGATAACATAGCCACCAATGACCCGGTAGTCGGCTTTTTACTGTCAATACTATAGTTATAATTGCATGAACATGCATGTCATGATGGATTAAAAAGAAGCTATTCATCATAAACTGTTGTCAGCCTGTGGCCGAGTCAGTTTAGTAGAATGCCCCCACCTTATTCTGTTCTTCCACCATTCTTCTCCTTTCACTTGGATATTTTCTGTTATCTGCTCCTCCCACCTTTTTCTTGGCCTCCCTTGTGTTCTTTTTTCTACATACTTCATTGCCAACATTTTCTTCGGCATCCCCTCTTGTTCCATCCTCATTACATGCCCATACCATCTCAGTCTTGCTTCCTCTATGATCTCATCTACTCCCTATACCCCCACTCTTTCCTGGATAATTTCATTCCTAATCTTGTTTCTCCTCGTGACAGCTAACATGCCCCTCACAAACTTCATTTCCATTCAATTTCCTAGTCTCTTTTAGATTCAATGTCCATATTTCTGTGGCAAATGTGACAATGGGTACAAAGTACTCCTGTAAAACATTTCCTTACACATCAAGGGCTCTTCTCTTCAAAGCTATTTTATTTATTTATTAATTATGATTAGGGGTGTGAAAAGTTTCAAAACTTTTGACTTGGCTTTGAAACAAACATAAATTTCAACATCACTTCAAACCAAATTTCGGCTTTGAAGCTTTGCCATTAAAAATTTTGACAGCTAAAATACTCCAGTTATGTTCAATTAAAGCCATTTTGAGCTGTTATATACATTACAAATTAATATTGACATGGAAAAAATATGAAAAAATTAAATTGCATGTTGTGATAATAACTTAATTTTTCAGAGTAACACAAAATATTACAAACAAATGTGCAATAAGATATTTTTTCAAGAATAAAACAAATAAAAAAAATATTTGAGCTTCAACTAAGCTTCGAAAATATTTCATATATTCAACATGAGTTTGCTTCTTAAAAAAAATGACTTTGCACAGCCTTAATTACGGTAATAGCAAGGTCACACTAGATATACAGGCCTCAAGGCTCGTTTTGTGACGTCGCAGTACGCGCCCGGCCAACTGCTATCAACTGCATGGCAGTAAACGGAGCTCCCGTGTTCTGGCCCCACATTTCTCTACTCTACAGCTTTGTTTGGAATTAATATATAATGATTTCACTTTTATTTTATTGTGTTTCTTCTTGTGTCAGATACATTTTAGGTATTTAGTGGGTAATATAACATAAAGTCAATATTTTCAACTTAACAAATAGGTTTTTACTGACTCTTATGCAAACCAAATACTATTGTGTAGTATTTCTAATAACATTTAAGTTAGATCCAATAAATGAATAGGCTGATTACAAAATAAATAATTATAAATAGGCTACTTAAATGTTTATAAAGTTAAAGTCAATTTTGTTTGTAAGCTTATACAATTGCAATTTTTAATACATTCAAACTAGGAACTAAGTTTTTCAACCTTTCGTTTTTTTTGATGACTTCTTTTGTGTACCTGAGGATTTATGTTTGGCTTTTATTTAACATTATCTCTTTAATCATTTTGCTGTAATTGTTTAGAATTAGTTACTAAAAATTAAAACACATTTCTCGATGAAAACCTCATAGCTTGTTCCACAAGTTTTATAGGACTCAACATTTAATTTTCTAACACACCCATTACTAGTTTAATCAAAATGCTTCTTTGGAATTTTCAGATTAAAAATAATGCCTCATATCTCTCACCAATTACTACACTGAAAACATTAAATCCAGTAACTAAAATCTTAGTGACAAAGTCAGAAGAATATTTGAGGGACCCTCGGTCAATAACATTGATGTAACAATTTTCTTGTTGTATAAGAACTTCTGAATGTACATTTTCAATTAAAAGTAAGTTCTCACGGCAACCATGGCATACACACTTTTTCAAAATGCTATTGCAAATATATTCATCTATATAAACAAGAACCAACAAGTCATTTTCAGAAATATTAATCATTAGGAAATTGAAATGCTTATACTCGTGGGGGTTTGGAATTGTAATTGCTTTTTCAACCAGGAACACAACACAACATTGACATTACTTGAAATAAGAATCCTAATAAGGAGTGTAAACATGGCAATGTCGTTATCAGCGAAGTGGAGACTGACTGTCAGTGCTCAATGCTAAGGTTGGGCGTGTCGAGTTAAGTGGGAGAGCCTTGAGGCCTGTATATCTAGTGTGGCCTTGGTTATAGTTATATCTATATATCATATTGATTAAATTGAAAAATGACATCTGGAAACGGGAATCAAACCCAGGACCTTTGGCTTAATATGCCAATGCTCTAACCACTAAGCTAGCAAGGAATCGTCTCGTGCCCAAGGCTATTCTTCACTCATATTTTAAGGTAGTTTGGATGGACGTGCATAAATCGTTGGCTACAATTGTGAGCTCAATTAGATCAGGCGCTATCAAATAACGCAGCAACCATTGACTCTGGGCAGCAAAACACCAACTTATGAGTCAAAGGTGGCTGCCTAAACCTAAACAACCCTTGATCTAGTTGCAGGCCTCACCTACCAAAGCTCGATCCAAGAGACCCCAAATATGAAAACAACTTCATCCCTATTGATTGGTGCAAATTGTAAAGGAAGTTGAGGAGAAAGGTTGAAAAATACTCTACCCAAGCCATCCTTGATCTAATTACAGGCCACGACCACCAAATCTTGACCAAATGGACACTCAATCTAAAGGGCCTTTGATGTAGTGGTGAGTTTTCATTTCACGCTTTGCTTCAAACTTTACTTCACATTTAAAAACCCCAGTATCTTATTTTTTATATTTTGCTTTGTACTGCTACCTAGGTGTTGTACTTGTGTTAGGAAAATTTGAAAGTTATCTATACAATTATGTTTTATAGGAATTTAATTCATGTAGGGTTAATGCCTGGGACACACATTTATTGAACACTAAAGTTTGATCTCACTAAAGATTAAACCCCAAGTATAATAAAAGTGGTTAATCAGCCCCTGAAGTGTGCCAAGGCCTCTTACTGTCAAGGTCATATGCGAAAACAATAATAAGCTCACAAGTAAAGTAATCAGTCTGACACCCTAGCTAAGTCGGGAGCATGTAGTGGAAAAGTATATGACTTGAATTTAAAAAAACGGACCTAGGCCATAGGTTGGAAACAGTAATGGATGTAAAGTAAAGTAATCACAACCCCTAAATTAGATATTAAAAATATGAACAATCAATTATATACAAACTTTTGCTGCAAAATAATTATATATAGAAGTATATTTTTGATTGTTTTCAGTTTTTTTTTCTGTTCTTGTGTTATAGACAAATCTTTAAGGAAAACCACTTTTCACTCTTTGAGGTAGATACAATAATGTACAGGTGAGAGAGATAGGAATGAATAAAAGAAACAAACACAAGTGGCTTTTATAATGAAAAGAGGAACACAGTTCACACCTTACATTTATGTGTCTTGGCAAATATACCCAATTATTACCCCCAATCCATTGATCTATATTTAATTATATAGAAACTCTTTAGGAGGGGAGTAGGAAATGGACAACATAAATTTCTAAAAGATTAAAAAAAGGAAACCAAAAGATCATTTAGACAGTAGGACAACATTAAAAGTGGCATTCATAATAGACAGGTTACCTCCACGATTGGATCGTCCGCAGTATTTGCTGCAACTATCTTTTGTCTGGTGCGTTCAATCCTTGCCTGAATTGATGAAATCATCTTCTGTAGATCACCCACATTTGAGAGTTCATAAGATTCCAAGACATTCTGGGAACAATTACAAACACATAAAAGTGAAAATTATTAGTGTAAAGAGTTTTATTTTCAATATTAGGTATGAAACCAGATATATGAAAAATGAAGTAAATGTTGTACAAACATAGCATTACACTTCATTCAAATGTGTCAGTTAGCTAATCAGACAATTTATTAAATAGAACTGTATGCAAGACTAACTATTACCTAGAACTCCTCATTTATCAAATACTGCAATGCCAGGAGCTGGTTCAATTGCTTCTCATCCTCTATTAGGACTGTTTGCAAGCTTGACTATTACCTGGAACTCCTCCTCACCCTCGTCAAGCTGATCCTGCGCTGCAAGGAGCTTGTTCAACTAATCCACATCCTCTATTAGAACCATATGCAAGCTTGACAATTACCTGGAATTCCTCCTCCTCGCCCTCATCAAGCAGATCCTGCGCTGCTAGGAGCTGGTTCAACTGCTCCTCATCCTCTGCCAGCTGTCGACATATATTGCTAATAATCCTTTTTTTTTTAAATAAAACTAGAGGTGGCATCTTCCAACCAGTAAACAGGGTTAAGTGACAACTTATTGACATAAGTGGTGCCCTATTTTCAGAATTTAAATCAAGGGATTAAAATATATTTGTAATTCAGATCTCCTAATATAGAGTATCAAAAATCCATTAATACGGGAATACATCCATTTCATGAGCTTTATATAAATCTCGTCCCAATGTACTCTCTATTCATTCATACTTGAGAGACATGCAGTATTTTTTGGTCATTATATACAAGATTAATGATTAACAGGACAACTTAACCTAACCCTGCACTTACTAGTTACATAACAAGGTGATAAAATTATTTTTTAAATGTGTTACCTTTATAAATTAGTAGGTAATCTTTAGGACAGAATGTACAGGTTCAAATGTTACTGAGTGAAACCTAGAAATTAACTATTATTAGCTTGTGTTTTTTTAATAGGTCGTATTTATAAATAATGTGAATGGATTGAAAAAAAATGCAATGTTCTAAATAGGTCAGAAAAGCTTACCCGCTCTTCCCTCTTGCGTGCGTTGATTTCGGTTAGTCTTCGGGCCAATTCCTTACGCCGCTCTTTTTGCTGCTCGATGGTGAGCCCAGGGTTGACCACTGGCATGGTATATGGCAGCTGTATTCGACGTACGTGACTCTCATAGTGCTCTGAATCAGACCATTGCTGTAGCTCTGCCTGATAGTCAACTGCGAGGAAACATTGCTCGTGAACCAGTGACTGCAACAGAGAGCGAGTCCTACTGTGGTATAAAGTGCAGGCAAACCACTAGGAATCCTTGAGGGCATACCAGTCGAATGGAGATGTCTAGTGAAGCATTATAAAACAATATATAGTTAGTAGTACAAGAGACACTAGGCGTTGGTTAATAAGAAGCAATAACACTTATTTTAAAGCTTTATTTTGGTAGGTTATGAAACATTTAAAACATTTTTTCCCCTGCGGCTTACTAATTGGGATATATAAATTTAACTACACTAGTAGTTAAGGGATCAGGAAGGTAGAATTTATCAAAAATGTCTCTATAGGAGGAAAGAGTGGTACACCTTTTAGGAAAAGACACACTCAGGACATCCAGGAGAGATTTAAACCGTGACCTACCCATCACCAGGAAAACAGTCTAGACAAGCTTTATGTTTAGTTCGCATACCCAATGATGTGGGTAAAACAAATTTAAGTGTACATCACAAAAACAAACTTAACATTTAAAATTACTCATAACATATAAAATAACAAACTTAATGCTCATCATATTATTATTAAAAATGACTCACACTTAGTAAATTCCTTGAGATACAATTTAGGGTGAAACTAAAAGTCTGCTATAAACAGCATTCAACAATGGTGCCTAAGTAAATTTAATATACCTCTGCACGACTAAGTGTGATAGAGTTGAAGTGAGCTGGGTATTTGAGCTGCAACAAACGGTGTAGGTAGTTGATGATGTGTGCCCCACCCACGTTTATGCGGCGGCTGCGACTCGGGTCTACCTGCCCCTCAATGACAGGCAACACATGAGTTGCATGGTAACCCAAATCCACCACTAGACCGCTGCTTCTCTCTGGATTGTTGTGATGGAAGCTGAACAGACTGTCCACTCCATAACATACACTGGGGATCTTGTAGCACTCAAACAAGAGCTCTGACATCACTGCAAGAAACAACCAACAAATGGTGGATTATCATCTAAAGTAGTCTATTTATTTAGTTAAGATATGTAATTATGTATTTATACTAATGCTCTTCAAATGGATAACTAGCTATAACACTCAATTTTGATTGTGAAAGCCAGAGTTCTAACACTGGTCAGGTGCAATTGGGCAATTGGTAGCCAAAGGGATTTTCATTAGATGTTTTCTATCGTCCCTATACATAATTAATCATGAATTTTCTTTAAATTTATTCTTCTTACCCTTTGTCAAGTGTCTAGACTAGTTGTGTATATTGTGAATAGTCAACAGGCAGTAAAACATGATGCACTAAAATTCATGGTATTTAATATTTGTATTTCTATATAGATTTTGTAGAGCCAATTGATGTAAGCTCTTAAGAAATATTATAACAACCCAAAACTTGACCAAGAGTTTGATTTATTTGCCAAGGCCTTATCGAGGAGTGGTGTTTTGAGGGATACTCCTCATCAATGTCTAGGCCAATAGATTATTGGAGTTTTCTAAAATTCATACAAAATACAATACTAATTATATTTAGAGAAAAACAACTTTAAATAACTTCAATAACTCAATATCAAAAACCAGCCTTGTAGTCTCTTGTTAGGGGGCTTCTTCATGAGCACCCACCCATGCCTACCCCATCATTTAGAGAAAAAAACCTGGGTAAAGCCTTGTTATTTGCAATCAAAGACCAAGATAATTATTACAAATTTATTTAGCTAGTTTAATAAAGCTATATTATATTTTTGAACACAAAATGGGACATATAAAGTTGATAATTTTAATCTCATAAATTTATTTTACATTTATTGAAACAAGAAGACAAGTTTAAAAGAAGTACATACAGTGCCTGCTGTAGTTAGGGTTGAGAAAAGCCTCTGTAATAATGACAGGGTGGTTGACACAACCCTCCGTGTCTACCCCCAGGTGGGTGAAGATGTAGTCCAGCACATGTTCCTGGCCTCAAAATGAGTCACCACATTACGGTCAAATTGGGACTTGAGTTGGAATCGCACTGCTTCAATGTTGGTGATGTCGTTGCCCACCTGGAGATCCCCATCCTGAAAGAGGAGGGTTTGTGGAAGGGTATAATATTGGCATCAGTACTTGCCATCAAGTCTGTGCGGGCTAGCAGGGGTACATACACTTTCTCACAGTTAAAATATCATCCTTTAGAGTATCATTTTTATTTAAAGGTTTAGCGTGCAATTTCAATAACAAGTTTTTTTTATTCATTGAGTTTTAATACCCGGTTGGATTATACTCACACATTAATTACTTAAAGGAATAGTAATGAGGCACTTCAGAGGAAATGTATCCCCATATGTGTGGAGGGAGAGAGGGAAGCCTAGTATAAAAACCACCCTCAGTACATCCAAAAGGGATTTAAATCCTGATCTCATCACCAGCAACTCAGCCTAACATGAGAGAGACCCCAGTCGTCTTAAGTAAAAGTAAATACACAAGTTTGGCCTGCTCTACTACAACACATTTATGGCAACTATTTGTGTGTTTAAATGTGCAAAACTTTTATTTCTCATGTGATTTATCTGTTTGAATTGATGTGTTTGGATATAGTATGCATATATCACATTAATTAACTACTATATATATAATTATGGTTAAAATAATTATATTATGACAGCTAAATAAAATGCTAAGAATTTGTTTTGTTTCTAGCTGTAATAAAAATTACAGTTCAAGTAAGTCCTCATGATGTGTACATATTTTTAATTTTACACTTGGTGAAAAGTTAAAAAAAATTTTTTTTTTTTAAATACAGAATACCGGTAATCTGACTTTCTAATAACTATTTTTATTTGAATAAAAACCATTTTGGGCAAGAAGGTATGGGGCAATTCCTTGAATATTTTCTTCTTTGACTTTTGCTCTACCTGGTTGTGAAAAAGTGAAATTGCCAAATGATGTTGCTATCGACATACTCAATGACATGAAACATAGCATTGATGTTTTAATCTAATTGATTATATGTGGACTCAGTGACTTTTACCTTTTTTTAAAAAAAAGTTAACTTCAAACAAATAACCTAGAATAATGGTTCCAGGATGCCATGGTATACTTTAGCATGCATTAGCAAACAAACTTAATTTCCGCATTTCTTTTGATCAACTAACAATTAATTTGAAACAGATTTTTAAAACCAGTAACTTGCTCTAGTACAATATCATGACTAATGTTTATAAAATTATGTTAAAATATATCATCTCAGTCTTTGAAGTATGATGATATTACTCAAACAAAATATTTTCTTAAATAACCCTAAAATCGTTATTTTTCTTTGATTCTGTCAACACCTGATAATATACTTAATATAAAATTACAAATACATGCATGATAATACTTTGTAGAGAAAAATTACTGTCCAGAAAATAAAAGGACATTACCATTCTAAGAAAATAAAGTTCTGAAATTATATTTCTTGCAATTGAGAATGGTAATAAAATCAAATAAGCCTATACATTTTTTTATTTAGATTTAATGCCTTCAACAATATTATCTGTTGAATAAGGGTTGGGCTTGTAATCTACAGTGTTCTTTATTGTTTTAAAACTATGAAGTCAGTTAAAACAAATGGTAAGGAAATTTATACTGTATTCAAATAAATAAAGCACTCAAGTTTATTCAAATATATGTTATAGAGTGACAACTAGACATGTAATTTAAACACAGGACCCTGTGATTAGATAGGGAAAAAAAACACTTACTAAGCTTCAAAACAATGCCTTTGTTTGCAATTTTGAACATATGTAGTATAATTATGTTTATGAATAGAACATCATCCATGGCTAACAAATACAAATTAATATTATAATGTATTTTTTGGATTATTTTCATCTTTAAAATAACTTTATTTAGATGATACTTGTAAAACCCACTTAGATCAACAATCATTCAAAATCAATACCATTCAGAATAATAAATAAAGTTTAAAAAAAATGAGAAATATTCATGTATTCTATAAGAGAAGCAGCAGATTGTTAGGCCTCATGACGTCACTCCAAACAAAGTTGCCACAGTTAACCCTGCGGCCAGTAACTAAAGACGGCATTGGAGACACACATTAGACCATAGAAACACAGTTGAGGGCACATGATTACTTCAGTATATGAGGTGAGTCAGACATGGTAAAACTATGAGATATTTTTTAATGAAGCTAAACCCACGTGTTTTCACCAAACCTGCATTTTTAAATCCTAATTGACTAATTGCTAAGTTAAAAGTTTTTAATTGATAGAATTTCAGCCTCCTCCAGAAATTGAACCCAATCTTATCCAAATGCATATTTAGCACACAGACACACACACACATGAAATCAGTGGATGAATTTGTTGATATTCAGAGACTTAGCAAGACCCTCTAGAAGTATTAGTACTACAGTAGTCATAGTCGCAGTTGTAGTTATAGTAGTCGTGATTTACATTCTTACAGATTAATATTTAAACATTTTGAATGTAAAATATGTTACACATACTTCTAAATTTAATTCACTGCTTTTAAAGTAATCATATTAAAATTTACCTAAATGTAATTGATTTAAATGTTCACAGTTTAATTTTAAAACATCGCCATCGTCATCAAATATTTCCAGCCTGTGGTCGCGTCAGTTTAGTAAAATGCCTCTTTCTCTATCCTTTCACCATTGTTCCTACTTTAATTTCTTTCATTCTTCTCCTCTCACTTCAACACTTTCCATTATCTTTTTCTTGGCCTCCCCTGTGGTCTTTTTCTACATACTTCATTGCCAACATTTTCTTTGACCTCTGCTATTTTTCCATTAGGTTATTACATGCCCATACCATCTCAGTCTTGCTTACTCTACTATCTCATGTACTCCCTATACCTCCCCCCCCCCCCCCCCCCACACACACACACAACTCTTTTCTGGATAGCTTCATTCCTAATCTCCTAATGACAGCTAAAATACTCCTCACAAACTTCCCTCCCATGGCCTCCACTTTCCTAGTCTCTCTTATATTCAATGCCAATGTGTCTGCTAATATGTGACAATGAGTACAAAGTACACCCTGTACAACAATTCCTTACACTTCAGGGGCACTTTTCTTCTCCATAGCAGGTCTCACCTATACAACAACTCTTCCTGCTGTCCTCTTCTCATTACCTTCTCTCTACTTTCATCTTTCACCTCAATTACTCTTCCAAAGTATTTTATGCTCTGCACTTTTCTCAGCTTTACCCCATCCAACTTTATAACTTTACTAGGCCTTATACTCTTCCTTGTCATTACCATCACTTCACACTTTGCCATGCTAAATTTCATTCCACACTCTTTCCCTTCCTAATTCCATTGTTGTAGTGGTTCCTGTACGTCCTCTTCCTTCTCCCCCACATATCATCAAGTCATCAGCAAACATCATGGCTTTCATTCTTTCCTCCCTAAGTTTTCATGCCACTTTGTTCATGAACATTTTCATTACGATTACAAATAGAAATGTTGAAAGGGCTTTCCCCTGCTTCCCTCCATTTTTTACTTGGAACCACTCCATCCTCCCACTCTACGTCTTAACACAACTCCTGTTATCCTCATACATGCGCTTTACTTTCATTACAATTTCTTCTTTCCAATTTGGCCTCCTCCATCACTCTCTGAACTTTATTTCTAACCACATTCATAAATAGCATTACAAAGTATTTCCCATATTTATACCTTAATTATATCAGTTGTTTTATGGCAAAGATTAAGTCTTAAATTGTAGACCTTTGTTCCTTAAATCCATGCTGTTCATCCTCCACCTTCCTTTCATTTTATTTCTTATTCTATTTTCCAGTTTCTTATATTATATTTTTGTACAGTTGCACATCAGCTTTATCCCCCTATAATTTGTACACTTATTCCTGTCTCTGTTCTTGAAAATAGGTATTATAGCTCCCTTTTTCGAGTCTTCTAGTACTTTGTTCTCCTTCCAAACCACTCTCAGCACCTTGTATTACCATTGTATACATAAGTCACCTGCTGCTCTTATCATTTCCACTGTCAGTTCATCCACACCCAATGCTTTTTCATGTTTCATCCTCTTTAATATATCCTCCCCCTCTTTCCTCCTCTTATACTATTTCTTCCTGTTCCTCTGTTTCACTCTCATCCCTTTCCTCTTATGGGTTGAACATCTTCTTAAAATATTTCCTTTTCTTCCTATCCTGTCTTCAACATTCTTCCTTCTTCATTCATCATTCTAACTTATCTTTTCTTTCTCCTCCTGTTCTTACTTGGCATCATAACACCTTACTTCATTACACGTCCTGTTTTAGCATATCTGTCCATTTTTGCATCCAATCCTTCCTCACTTCCTGCACAACTCACTTCACTCTCTTTTCTTCTCCCTATATTCTTCCTCTCTGTTTCCTCATTCCTAATCTTAGTACTCCTTCTGAATGCTTTATTCTTTTCCTTCATTGCTTACTTCACCCTGTCATTCCACTAGGGTGTCTCCTTCCACTTCCACTTATTACTTGTCCTCCAACATAACCTCCTCTACAGCTCCCATTAAACTGTTCTTAAACCTTTCCCATTTAATCTCTACACTTTGCATCTCATCCTTGGGTATTAAACATCTTGCCATTCTTAGGTACAACTCTTTTTCCTCTTCATTTTTTTAGCCTCCATGCCCTTATTCTTTTTCTTGTCTTCTTGTCTTGTCTTGTCTTGTCTTGTCCAACATTCCCATCTCTCTGGACGAATATGGTTCAACTCCTGATAAGAAAATTTATTTATCATATTACTAATGTTTTTAAAGTACTTAGCACCCACTAAGAATTATTAAATTTCAACATTACACTATCAACATTATATTAAACGTCAAATTACCTCTATGGTAACCCACTTGCTTTCAAACTACCTAACTGAATACTTTTTTTTTACCCCACTGGACATTAAATTAAAAGGTTTTAAGAGGGCAACATTTTACAGACATCACACCTTAATGATTGGGTCCACAGAACAAGGCTGATTCTAGTCCTTAAGCCTACATTGTCCCAAAACAAGCAAGTTACAATAAAACTTTACTAATATTTGTGCTTGCATGCCTTGATACTCAAAATAATAGCAGACAATCTAAGATAGAACAAATGACATAAACATTAATTCCTAGCCTTTCAAGAGTTATTTGATACACTGAGTTATATTAATTCAATAATTTTCAAATACTAAAGAGCTAGGTCTAGTGCTAATTGAATCTTATCCTTAAGTTTCAGCAGTGACCTATAAAGTAAAGCTAGCTATCTACATTTGGACGGACCTACTATTAACAGTAACCAAGTCCATCATTTCAGAGAGGGAGGATAATTGCAAGGGAGTAAGTCAAGAGAAATTAAAAGTGAGAGGGAGATGGAAAATGTGTTTTTCATTGCAAATTATTTTTATAAGTATTATGGAGAAATTAATTAATCATGGTATATAGTCATAATTGTTTAAGAAATAGTTTAAGCCCACTCCCTCCTATGTGTCTAAAATCAAATTGACAAGCTTGACCCACCTTCTTGCCTCGTTCCTTTCTTGGTTTTGCTATCAAGTTCTTGAAAATAAGTGAAGGATCCTTGTTTACACCCCAGCCAGCTCGACAGTTGTAAGAGCCTGAAAATGTAGTCTGTATTGTTAAATATGGGCTTAGATGTACTTATGATCGGATGAGTCAGTCAGTACAACTAATAGTGTACCAATATAACACACCCAACATTAAGCTGGTAAGAGCGTATGTTTAAAACAAACTAGTGTCTAAGACATTTTTTCATCCAATTTATAACTTAGCCAAGAAGAGCTCTAAAATATTAAGACACTATTTGAAATATTGACTTAAAATTCCTTTAAAAAAAGAGGGTGTAATGCTTCCTTTTGGTTTGTCTAATGCAAAGGTCCCCAACCTTTATGTACCTTAGAGCACATTCAAAACTAACGGTAGTGCAGCAGGCACAAATCACTTTTTCAACTAAATTTATAGCCAAACATAATTTTTAATGCAAATAACACACACACAAAAATACATATTACTACAAAAAAAATTTGTTTAAAATTTTTTTTTTTTTTTAATTTGCATATAAAATAACACAAATTGTACACACGCAAAGTTAGTTCAAACAATTGAAACAATTTTGACCAAACCAAAAGTCACTGTCAATAAATAAAAACATATATTGTTTTATTTACGATTTTAACAAGACCAAAATAAATACACAAGGAAAAATTTAACTACTCACCACCATTTTGGTGCTTAGGCACATTTTTAAAATATATGTTTATTCTGTGTTTATACAGGCAACAAAGCTGGCTAGACCCATGTCAAGATACAATAGAATATTATATTTACAAAGGAAATAGGAAATATTAGCATGATATTAGTGAGTAGAATAATAGTTCCGAGTAATAAAGTACACTTTGAAAATGGGCCAGCAAAGCAAGAGGAATGAGAGGGAGGGATTGGAAAAAAAGGGGGGGCGCGCTTTCAATCACCAACTTCTTGAGAACAGCATACAGCATACCTGGAGATAAGCACAAACTTGATTTTTGTCGGAAAAGTGACAGATTAAAATTATTAGTCAAGAACTTTTCAGCTGTGGTCAAAAAGTGGCGGGCATAGGGTTGGGGACCCCTGGTCTAATGCATCATGGAGTGAGCACTCATATATATAAAAAAAAGTTTTATTACCTATACAAGTATATTATCTTATTATTAATAAACTCTAAAACAGACGGAAAATTGAATAATATTAGGTTTTATAAAAGTTAATAATTTTAAATAGTATGACAAATGATTGTTTGCAGTGTATGACATAATTTTCTACAGAAATTAGAGTGTTTGATGCTATTTGTTATTTGAATTTATTTAAAAATAATAATTTACCCTTACTACTTGTTTGGGTTGTAAGCCTATGTGTAGGCTACTAATTCCTTAATGTGTAAGGGATTAGGAAGGTTGAATTTAGAGAAAGTACACCTGCATTTGCGTGGAGGGAGAGTGGAAAACCATTTAGGATAAACCACCCTCAGTACACCTGACTGGGATAGAAACATGATCTTCCCCTCGTTGACAGTCTAGTCTAACTAAATGTCGTTTCATTAAAAGGTTTCAAGATTTTTTTAAACATGACAAATGAACAGTAGTTATTCATTTGCGAGAGTTGTGTTTGCTATGAAAAAGAGTGGTCATTTCAGACAGTTTTTGCGTCTTTATTAAATGACATGGGTAAATTTAGTTTGGAAGACAATATTGTCGGCCAGTATCTTGTTTGTTAGATAAGTTAATTTGTTGTATTATGTTTTATAAAAATTTATAGTATTATTTTGTTTGTAGAAATAATTGTTGAATATTGTTGGTCGAAAAAAAAAAGTTGTATAAGCCAGTCAAAACCTCAAACTATAAGTGTGAAGCCTATTAAAATGTGTGAAATCTAATAAAATCAATAAATTCCCAAGACAAATAACTTTTATGCTTTCTTTTTAAAAACTATATTTTACAAATAAAAGTTATAAAATACATAAAACACAATGAAAAATGCCAGCCATTAAAATATATTTATTGGTTAGTTAAATAATTAATTGATTAAATAGTCAACATCAGTGGTCTTAGGGTAAAGTGCTCGCCTATGGACCTTATATTAGTGGATTCGAACCCGACTAGGTTCGACAAATTTTTCTTGCATGATAAAAATCCATAGCACAACTTCCTTTGGAGGGGAAGTAAAGCTGTCGGTCCTATGTCAATTGTTACATGTAAAAGGACCCCAGAAGGTATGTGAAAATACCTTTCCCAGCAACTATAGTAGAACCTATCACTTTTGCTCATAAAAATTCTTGTGTATGGTATAACCATTGGGTTCAGAAAGCGCACGTTGAATACCTCAAATAAATAAATGCAATTAATTAATCAATTAAATTGATTAATTCATCCAAAATTTTATTGTGATTTAATTTTTATGGACTTGGAAGGTTAAGTTAAGCTAGGTTGATTAACTTTTGCTATGGTATTATAAACACATAAAAGATTATTTTATCTAATTATGATGATTAAATATAAGTTAGCTCCTAGATGTTTTAGTGTAGTAGGGTTTATTAAGTTGACAATTCTGTAGCTATTGTTTTATTTAAATACAGTTTTTGTTATATATGTAGTAAATAAACATGAATTGAGTTTATGTAGAGGGTTAAATAAATCTATGTGTGAGACTTAGATTTATGTTAATTCACTTAAAGATCTACAATAAAGAAATAATATCCCATTTGAAATATATGAGTTTGCGATGGGAAAAAAAATCAATATGTTCATGGTTGTGGTAGACCCGTTGCATCTTGTGACACCCTGTGAAAAAGGTGAATTGAGCAAATATTAAAAAAAATTATGATTACTATAGATGGCTGATCTTTTATGTATGTAATATTAATTATGAGTGTTTAATAAAAATGATATATTAATTTTACCTTTTTTTTAACAGAAAGCTTAAACATCCTTGACCCAGCCCTGTTAACCTCATCGTATCAAAAAGCAGCACCGAGTCTTCCTTCCCATTCAGGTTATATACAAGGTGAGTAGAAATTCATGGATACAGGCAGTACTACATGATTAGGAATATAAATATAGCCTAAGACAAAAATATTCTTTGCAAAAACTCCGTTCTTCCCATACCTTTTGAGAAAAATGACATTTAAGTTAGAGAGGAGTGGTAACAGTGTGCCTGAAATTTCATGTCCACTGGTGAATAGACATAGAGAGAAATGCGAAGTAAGTTTTAAGTAAGCAACAGGAGCCACAGGGGCCAGGCTCCACCAACATTTTTCCAACTTTTTTTAACACAACATTTTATTTTATTTCTTTTTACTTTATAAAATATTTTGGAAAAAAGTGGAACACCATTCTCTACATGCAGTGAATTATTATATTAGTACTCAATCAAAATTATTCTTTCCTCGCTCCAAACGTCATGCAAGGACTGTACCAGTGTTCTACTGGCTTAATAGAGAAGCTGAGCAGGACCAGCTCTCAAGGTCAATTCCCCTACCATTCCAATGCCAGCTTTACAGTAGAAAATAGGACCAGCCTGAGTGGGCCCGCTATACAATAAAAGTGGTCTATAGTTGGTTTTTGCGTTTATGTGGTTGTGTTTTAGTTTATTTAGTTAAAATGAATATTTTAAAGTAAATTATTTGCTAAAAGCTTCGTTTTATTCGTTAAAAATGCAAGAAAAACTGGAAATTAAATGGTTAGAAACACATCAGCCTAATGACTTTACAATTATGCAGGTGGATGGCAAGAAAAAATAAATTTTTCTAATGCTTTGTCTGGTTGAAAAATTGTGGTTAGCTGTGAGTGAAGAAAAACAGAGCTTATTTTGTTTTTATTGTTTATTATTTGGTGGTGTGGTGTTGTAGACAACGGTAGGCTGTAAGGATCTTAAACATTTAAGTAAAATAATTAAAAAGCATGGGGAATATAAAATTCATTTGGAAAATGCACTTAAGTTTAAAACATTTGGAACAGTAGGCCCTAAATATTGTATCACAAATAGATACCATGGTCAAAATATCAGTCCAAAAACACAATAAAAAGGTGTAAAAATATTGGCATATATTAGGAAGATTAATGGAATGGTTTTAAATTAGTGTGGTACTCATGAACTGTCATTAAGATACAGATGCACCCAACTTTTGTCAAAGTAATGTCATCACTTGACCAAAAGTAAATTTAATTCAAAACCGGTTTTCTTTTATTCTTTCTGTTTATAGATTTGTTTAGTGATTTTGTAATTTTAGCGATTTTTAAAAATGTGTAAAACTTAATCAAATTTAATGTAATATGTTAACAAGGAGAAGAAAATGCCAAAGGATTGGACAAAAGGTATTTTATTACCAATATTCAAGAAAGCAGATGGAATGAGGTGTGAAAATTATAGAGGCATAAAAATGATGTATCAATGCATGAAAATGTACAAAAAGATTCTAGAAAAGAGAATAAGGAAAAGTGTGAAGAGAAGATGGAGAGAGGTGCAACATGGGTTCAGAGAGAAGAGGTTGATGATAGATTTA